>OZ026616.1:97197572-97259265 GCA_964020975.1 Hermodice carunculata | reverse complement strand
GTTGTCTGTTGTCTGTCCATCTGTCTGATTGTCACCTGTCTGTCTGTTCACAGTTCATATTATTGGCTTCTTCTCCAGAACCATCATGTGATTCACTTGAAACTTAAGTGGGTCTCTACCAGCGATAATTAAATTATCTCAGTACATTGAATTTGGGGATTTTTAAAGCTTTTTAGGGGGGGGGGTCATTTCTGGGGAAAATCTTAAATATCTTCTTCCCCCAAACCACCAAGCCAATTAATTCAAATTTGCATATGAACACTTCTGGGGATGCCTCTACTTTATTTTACTCACTATGTAGCACTGCGATTTTGTTCTACTTTTTTTTTCACAAATTTTTGTGTCTTAAAGCTATTTTTGACTTTTTCAAAACAGTCACTTAGAATCTTCTGAAACTTGTTGGGAATGTAGCTTGTGGAAGGGTTCTACTTGTTCTTTAGGTAATGATATTCTGCATCTCTGACAGTTATGTTCATATTAGCAACAGCGATTATGGTCTTAAACAAAGGTGACCATGATATAATTTTGAAGTTCACGGGACCACCTCAGTCTGTGCATGTAAGGTCAGCTGAGCACAGGACTGTCACAGTCCTCTTGTTTATAATTTATTTAACACATATTTTGAAAAATTGAACATTTCTTCTTCACAAGAACTGCTTGGCCAATTGCTTTGATATTGTATACAGAGTCACCTTGGGTCACATAGTTCTCACTTTGGCCACCAAATGATACTGTGATTTTCTCCTTTTCTTTAACTGACTTTTTGTGTGTTTTGCAAGGCTATTTTGACTCCTTCTCCAAAATAAGTGAACAGAATTTCATAATATTTTATCATAATATAATCTGAATTAAGGTGATGAATTTTGTGAAAGTGATAAGGATATGTTACTATTTGATGAAGCCATGGGATATTGATCTGTGTTACCATGTGTCATGTACTATCGTACCTGCATGTAGCAATACACTGCATATAATACAATATTGTCAGATGGGTTGTATGGAATGCTATCATTTTGCCACAGATGTTCCCCAGGTGGCTTTCAGCCAGCTCTTTGAAGCAGGTGATGATGCAATATACTTTTTATTTTTAAATGAATTTTTAATATTTGTTTGTTTTTTTTTGTTTTGTTTTGTTTTTTTATTGGATGGAAAAAATCAAAGCTTCTCAGAAACCACTTAACCTGTTGCATTGATGCTGCATACAGGGTCACTTGAGGTCAGTTTGGGTCACTTAGTTCTTATTTTGGCCACTAGTTGGTGATGCAGTTTTTTCATAATTTTGCAATGAAGTTTTAAGTGCTAAGGCTATGTTAGAGTTCTTCTCCAGAAAAGCAAAACAGAATTGCATGAAATTGGATCAGAATATAATCTTGCTAAAGATGATGCAAGTTTGCAAAAAATGATTGATTTATGTGAAGTTTTGACAAAATTATGGGATATCAAACTTGGGGATCATGTATCTTAAACTGCTGTAACTGTACAAGTACATGTATATACCACCAGTACAGTGCATGGCATTTTTCCAAATAAATTAAAAATAGCTAAAGTAATACCAATTTTTAAAAAAGATGATCAGCATGATCTCAACAACTACAGACCTATATCTCTTCTACCCTCTATTTCCAAAGTGTTTGAAAGAGTTGTTCACACACAGGTCTTTCAATATTTCACAGAGAAGGGTTTATTTTATAATCATCAATATGGATTCAGGAAAATGCACGCTACAGAAACAGCAGTTCTGGAACTTATTGATAGATTACATGCAGAACTTGATGAGAAAAAACTGCCAATTGCATTCTTTTTAGATCTTTCGAAGGCCTTTGACACTATAGACCATAATATACTCCTCAAAAAGCTTGAACACTATGGGATCTTAGATACTGAGCTACAGTGGTTTAACAGCTACTTAAGTAACAGATCTCAGTATGTTGAAATTGAAAATGTTAAATCATCTTGTCAGGAAATTACTACTGGAGTCCCCCAAGGATCTATCCTGGGCCCTCTTCTATTTCTTATTTACATAAATGACCTATCCACAGCCAGTAATTTTACCTCAATTATGTATGCTGATGACACAAAGCTATTAAGCACAGTATGTAATTTTAACTCCCAAACATTGTCTCAATCTTTATTATCCGATCAAATAAATAAAGAACTAAAAAAAGTTAGTGACTGGCTGGCTGTCAATAAGCTATCACTAAATGTAAATAAAACTAAGTTCATGATCTTCCACTCCAAACAAAAATACTTATCCCCTCACCAAATACCAAACATAATGATTAACAACAAACCAGTTGAGAAAGTGGAGAGTTTTAAATTTTTAGGTGTCTTAATTGATCATAACCTTACCTGGAATAAGCATGTAAATTTTATTTCAAACAAATTATCACGGGTATGTGGCATACTTTCCAAACTGAAAAACCTACTGCCCAAACACATTCTCCTATTGATTTACAATGCCCTATTCTTATCTCATTTGAACTATGGAATAACTGCATGGGGTTTCCACTCCTGTGGCAGACTTATCAAGCTGCAAAAGAAAGCAATAAGATGGATCTGCAATAGCAAATACAATACACATACATCCCCCCTTTTTAAAGAATGTGGCCTGCTTAAATTTAATGACATATTTAAGTTATCCTGTATCAAAACATATAATAAACTCAAAAATCATATGTTACCCTACTACTTTAACACTCTGTTTGATGCTAATCAACAAGAGCCACAAATTGAGCGAACTAGAAGAAGGGTAGTGCCCCCAAGCAGATTTGAGGCAACAATCCATGACATTCCAATCTTAACCCCAACCATGCCAATACTCTTCACAAATACTAAATTTAATCGATCATGTATTAGACATAAAATACCAGACTTAGTTAATGAAAATTACTTACCAGAGATAGTCATGACAAAGATCAACACTCACTCTTTTAAAGGTTTCTCGCAGTATGCTAAGAATTATATTGTTAACAATTATGAGACCAACTGTAACATTAACTGTCATATATGTAATAAGCCATAATCATTTAAACTCTATATATTTCTTCTGTCGTTTGGTCTACTTAAATTTATTTTGCGTGCAGTGTATGAATCATTGTTAAGTACTGTAATAAATTTATGTATCTTGAGGGTGGCCTGCACGACAGCGACTCACTGGAGTCTTAGTACAGAGTCTCCCAGTTTAAACATCTGAAGACTATACTATGTACACAATATATATTTAGACCGAATAAAGCAACTGTCAACTGTCAACTGTCAACTGCATGTATTGCAATATTGTCAAAAGTGTTCTCTGAAATACTTTGCCTTTACACATAGATGTTGTCTAGGTGGATCTTCACCAAAATTGTGGAGGAGATGATGATGAAATGATTATGTATTGTGTGACATGGGGTGGTTACATAGTGTTTTAGTAGAACTGAAGCTTTTTGCTGACTCAGCAGATGATGCATATTGGCTTGTAACTTGGTAGTGGTGGATTCTAGGATTATGGTTACTATTAAATATTAATAAGAAAGTAGCTGTTGGGTTTCTTTTGGTTATCTTAATTTTGAAAAAAAAAGCAGTGCCCAGTATAAGTATGTTCTGTGGAGATATAAGCGTAAGGAAGAGAGCATGAGGGCAGATGCCCGGGCATAAAATTTGTTTAACAAAGACATGGTTGCTTTTTGGAAGACAGTATCAGTCATGAATAATAAAAAGGTACCATTGTCCGTCAGTGTTCACTGGCTGTGCAGATATCGCTGATATGTGGCACAAACACTTTGGTAACTTGCTGAATAGGGATCATATACTAGGAACAAGGCATCAGTAGGTGAGGATGTGTCTGATGTTTTATTTTGGGATGAAATGGATCCTTCCAGAGATGAAATTTCAGACTTTATCAAACATCTCACTGTGGGTAAAGCTACGGGGCACCTGATGATATCACAGCCAAGAATCTTAAATATGTTAGGGACCTAGTGTGTGATCTTCTGTCCGTACTTCTGAGTGGTGTTCTGGTGCATAGTTAAGTTCCATGTGTTATAACTAAGGTTGTCCTAGCACCTCTTATAAAGAACAAAGCCGGTGGAGTTATTGGTAAGACCACCTATAGCCCAATAGCCCTTGCCACTATATCCTTAAAGCTGCTTGAAAAAGGGTTGTTAACTCGCTGTGAATACTTTCTAGACGTAGCTGATAACTAGTTCGCCTTCAGAAAAAGTCATGACACTGTCACTCTATACAGGTCAGCTATGGTGTCAACACACTATAAATGGAATGAATAGACTAGTAGTCTGCTACAACAATGTATTTTGATGATTCTTGCGTTATCCTAAATACTGTAGTGCTAGTACATGTACTGTATTTGTCGCCAACACTGTAAAATTGTTTTTGGAGGTACAGAGGGCATTAATTTACTTTTTTTTGTGCAGACTGGCCAGATCCCACAATGCAATAATACAACAGGTGCTAAACAGTGATATCCGCTGGTGCTCATCATTGTGGGGGCCATGGTCTAAAGCCTTATACGTGTTGTCTGAGTTTTTTTTTTGTTTTTCTTTGTTTTCAACTACCATGTCTACCTTCATTTTTTTTTAGCTACCCAACTTAATATACATTACGTACTTATGTTTTTTATCATTCGCTGTATTTTATTCAAACGTGTCGTATGGACCAACTTTTAAGATTCTGAAACAAAGCTTATCTTATCTTATCTTTGACTTTGAGTGAAGTTGAAAGGTCAAACTTACAGATTATTGGCTTGTATATCTTGGTAATGGTGATTGTTGGGCTTGTCGATACTATTAAACATAAGTAGGAAAGTACTGATGGAGTTTCTTTTGGTGTAGTGATGGTCCAGTCTGACAGCTAGGTTGATGGAGCATGTTGATAACCTTGACCTAATTCCCAAGGTTACATGGCTACATGTACTTGAATGAATCATGGTGTATGCAAGATGACTGCAGGATTACTTGAACTAGATATATGAGACAGCACATATTGACTCTAACTTAACTTATCAAAGTTCATGGGGCAACTTTTAAATTTAATTTTCAGGTCATAACCAGTTTGGACTGGTGCTTTGATGATACTCGTGGTTGTAGTCATGAGTGAACTGACCTTGACCTAATTGCCAAGGTCATGTGTTATGTACATGCCTAAAAGCAACATTCTGTAATAAAGCATTCTGCTCAGTGTTATGGATGTGAAACTAATTGTTCACTTTGATTTGGGAAGGTCATTGAGTTCACTCAATGTTTCACAGAATCACTGAGTTGGCCTACTTTGTTGGGATGACTCACATGTTACTAGTAAGTTAAGAATAATCTAGAATGTTGACCAACATCCATATGGGTATTACTCATTTCATTGTTAACAAAGGGAAAGCCCTGATGTGGTCTAGGGAGGTCTCAGAGAATTGAGATGTGAGACTTGTTAGAAAACTGTGAAATACTGGTGAGAGTTCTCAGCCTGGGCATATAAAGCAGCTCCCTTTAGGAATGAAAGGAAAATTATGAGATCTGACAGAAGCTGTGTGTTGTCATTGAACCAGTGAGACTGTGAGCTATTGGTACAGCAGATACTCATTTATACCTCTGAGAGAGTGTCTTTTAGTGGACTAGTACATGTATATTTGGTGTTTGAATGTACCACATTGGAACCAAACTGTACCTCTGGGGGATTTGGATCAGACTATTTGGCACCTGCCTTACGACTTGGAACTGTGGCACTGTATCTGTGGAGATTCTTTCACCAGTGATTAAGATTTACCTGCAGTCTGTTCATTAATTGGAATGTCAGCATTGCTAAGTGTATAATTTAAATTACCTTTTTTGTATTGATTGTTGATTGTCAATATATTGTCTTTGTTAAAGTTATCTCATCTTTGTCAATCTTTGTTGAGCTCCACCACAGTCGACAATGTTCTGAAGGTGGACATGTAACACTAAGCACAGTTGGTTTTTAGATCTGCTTGGTTATCTCTAAAAAATATACTCACTAGCTCTTAATTGTGGCAGTTCTGAACATTATACAATGGGTTATATACACTGGATGTATACATGTATGTGTGTGTGGGGGGGAGGGGGGGAGAGAGAGAGAGAGAGAGAGAGAGAGAGAGAGAGAGAGAGAGAGAGAGAGAGAGAGAGAGAGAGAGAGAAGCACTAACGCAAGGTTCTGTCTTCTCAATATTCACAGACTCAAAGAAGAAGATGGCGCCAGTGATGTCTGATTTGCAAAAAGTCCTGAAAAATAAGAATGATATCCCAGCCAGACCCCCACGGAAGCCTTCCAGTGATTCAGTAAGTATACAAGGAATGTGTGCCTAGTTTTTCAATGCCTGTGTTCTTAAATATGAAGAAGGCATTGTCTTTTGGGGTTGTCTGTATGTCAAAATGTCTGTTCAGTCCCTGGTTGTTGCCATAATATCTCAAATATACCAGGACAGCTATGGCATAAAGATATATCATGAAGATAAGATGAACTCATTAGATTTGTGGATATCTAAAACTTATTTATCCATTACTGTGACCTACATGTTTAATATACATGTATCCAGTGACTTGCCCAATTTTCATTCAGTTGTGTGCTGCTGTTATATCTCAAATAGGCAGTGATAAATTTAGATCAATCCTGCAACAAAGCACCTCACTAGGGAAGATGAACTGTTTTGATTCCTAGGTAACTGTGACCTGTTTTTCCAATACTGTAAGCCATTTGCTGATCAGCATGAAACTGTCTGATTAATTGCAAAGTCAATTTAAACTCTGCAAGCTTGAGCTAAGATTGATATTGGACTGAAAGGAAAAGTATTGGTAGCATTGAAATGGTACAATAGCTTGTTCTGTATTTTTAGCTTTGCTGATGTCAGGTCACTGAGCTAATACGGTCGCTCATGTTTGTCCGTAAACTTGTGGTTTGTGAGCACGATACCATCGACAGTTTTCAAGTTAGCCCAATATAATTTTCAGGACTTAAAGGGTGTATAAATATCTAGGTCCCTTTTGATACTGGTGGTGCCACCTACAATATATGTAATAGAGGGGTCAAAATATGAAAATCTTGTGAACACTCTAGCATCTTTAATTTTTGGTGGATCTACAACAAATTTGGTGAGATTGTGGAGAAGGTCAAAGTCTAAGTTGATGGGGTACTGTGTCCCTTTCCCAACCAGGACTTTGGAGTTTGTCGCCGGTCAGCATCTTCATCTTGCCAAGTTCCCATAAACATTGGTCTGTGCAATGAGAGACTACATGCTCTGACATTTGAAATCTTTCAGTTCCAGCTGTGACTTTAGTCGAACAACAAAAAGGGAGCTGCCCTGAACTATAATATTAGATTAATGTTTCATGTACGAAAAGCTTGCATTTGAGTACCAGCATGCCTTAGTTACATAGAATATGATAGTCCAGGCAACAGCTTGTTATAGGGAATGCTTTCCTTTGCATGGGTTGGGCATTTAGTGCCCTACCCATGCCAAGGAAAGCTGTTGACTCAGTCTTGGTTCAAGGGGGAAAGGTTAACCCTGAAAGTGCTGATGTAAGGCTGAGTCAACAGCTTTCCTTGGGACACTTTGCATGCAATGCGGACAAAGTGTCCCAAGAAAAGCTGTTGACTAAGACTACTTTTTGGTTTAGACCAGGCTTGCTGGTATTTGAATGAGAGGTATCTTCATGAGGAGTTTGAATCTTTTAACCATCATGTGTGTTACGGTATGATAAAACGATGATAGCTGTGGTTAGCACTTTGAGGGATCAGAGAACTTTATATAGTGAAGCATTCGGGACCATGTTGAGACACAAGTTGGGGCATTTTTTCGCTTTATCGATGTGAGACTGAGCAAAAATAGTCCCATATGCAAAGCATGCCAGATTTTGTTCTCATTTACCAATTTTTGCATACTTATTCGCTAAGATATATCGTAAAGTGACAGAAGATTCTCTTGTGATGGAGATTGGCTTTTACAAATGTGAGCTATTATTTTTGTGCCTAAACTGTAAAGAGGCTTCTAACTCCGTGCTCTTATGAATGGCATTCCGTATATAGTCTTGTGACTACTATAGTTTTACCACCAAAAAGTAGTCCGTAGCAAACATGATTCTGCCACCACCATTACACAAGCCTCGCCTTTAAAGCTGCCTTATATGGACAGGGATCAATTTTATTGGCTGTACAAAATACAAGGGTGTGACCCTGAAATTGGCATCATGGGTAAAATGCTTTAGTATGTGAGAAAATGCAAGAATCACAATGACTGAGGCTTTATTGCTGGGCCATGGATGGCTTTAAAGTTAGAGGGTCAGTGTGGGCAAACTGGTGAGATGCAAATGTTTCTGTTTTCAGTTTGGCTCTCTTAGTCCTACCTCACCCACTTCACCTACTTTACCTACTTTACCTACTTTACCTACTTCACCTACTGCGTCGGCTTCACCTGTTACCCCCACAAGTAGCAATCCATGGTGAGTACAAATGGCTCAGGGTAAAAGGTGGAATGGAACCACCATTCCCGCAAATATATGTCAGAACAGAGCTTCCGTTGTCTGTTCCACTTTTCTTTGGCTATTTATGCTCTTAAAGACCTGCCTGGCACTTAAGCTTTTCCTGTCTAATAACAGGGTTGGCTAGACGTGTGCATTAAAAAAAATCTACATAGTTAAACACACGTTGATTGAGGGTCAGAATGGGAGGTCCACCATATTGGATGGTGATTTGCAGGGACCAGCCACCTGTTTGAGAAGAGCATTGCTTGAATTTTTGAAAACATGAACATGTTCGAAGGGAAATTGTGATCATAGTAATTCATTATGGAAACTCCTAATTCCACATATTTATCAAGAATCCACTGGGTCTGTTAGCAAAGTTTTGTATAAATATCTAATACAGTCTAGGGTGCACCAAGAGACTTTTCGCTCAATTGATCAAATCATGTACGTTTAGCCATGTAGAATTGCTTAGATATATATTTCGCGGACTTCATCTTTTCAGATGAGAAAGATAAAAGTCTACAGAAGGTCTGGGAGGGCAAAAGAAGGAAAGAGAAATGTGGGGGACAAGAGACACCGCGTTCTGGCGTAGGCATACTCGATTTTAACTTATTCGTGCTAGAATTCCTGGAGCCAGTGGTTCCATTCCACCTTTACCCTGAGCCAGTACAAACTAGTTTTGGTATAAATCTCATTTGATGCGGTAACGTAGTTCAAAGATGTACATGTAGATATTACACAAAGTTCTAGATACTGTGGTACCTGCTATTTACAACTGCCTTAAGTGCCACACAAAAGTGGTCACATAAGGCAGTTGGTCTTTTTTTGCAGGTAAAGTAACCAAGCGATGAGAGTTTAGTGTCTGGAAAGCACAGTCTTAAACACAAATGCAGTCTGTTCATGAGAGTTAGTCTATACGGCAGGCACCATTGTATATGGGAAAAGGCTTGTCTCGCACCTGGTGAGATTTTCAGATAGAATTGAGCTATGTGCATAAAATCAAAAAGTAGATTCTTTGTAAATAGAATTTCATATTGTAGCAGTTTGGATTTCTCTCTTTGCAAAATTATGTGCTTTTATTTTAAATGTCTTTATGAAAATAATATCAAGTTTACTCACTGTAGATAAACATTTTTAAATGCTCATTAATTTTGTGTTAATGCAGTAAAACCTCCCTTTGGTGAACACCAGGTCAACTAGTGAACACTTTTGTCCATACCTGTCAAGTCTCCCCCATAAGGTGGTAGTCTCCCACTTTTTCACCCAAATTTTTTTTATTTACGTGCAAAATATAGCAAATTTGGCAGAATCTTCCCCCCATGAAAATCTAGTATTTTCTATTATATTCTTTGTTAAAATGCAAATCTCCCCCAAGGATTTTTCAAATTTACAAAAATCTCCCTATTTTGAGGTGTGGGATTTTAACAGGTATGTTTGTCAGCAGTTTTTATGTATTATGGCGAAAACCTTCAAATGCCACACACCTTGTATGCAGAAAGAGCACACACCTCCAATATTCTGGGTATATATAATCAGGGATTAATGCAAATTAGAGAAAAATATCACTTCAATTTGGCATAAACTTCAGAATAAATGTTATGCAAGTTATACACCAGAACCATCGCAAGCATCTGACCTTGGAAGTGCAAGACTTTTCGCTGTAAAAGACAAGTCATAGTGAAGAAAAAATGTGTTTTTATAATTGTTGAATTTTCTAAATTGTGCAATTAAGATTATGACAGAAGCGATAGCATGTACATGTAGTGCACACATATTATAATCCAGGAATTTTATTATTTCAGGAACAAGGTGGATAACTCAAAGAAGAAAGTAACAAGGCAGTCGGCACGCTTAGACAAATCAGTTTGGCATGTAAGTGGCCAGAATAAAAGACGTCTTCTAAAGGTGTAAATCCATTGATTATGCCAAGTGTGACCTTTTAAGGTCATGGAGGTGTCTGAGATCAGTGTAACCAAGCTCCGGATTTAAAGCTCTGGTTTAGACCGTGCATAGGACGTATTGTGGGTTTTGTCATGTCGCATATCCACATTCTAAGATCACGACTGTTTTGGCCAGAAAATGACTGCACTTGGCTAGCCAAACTTTGGAGCCTTAGTTCATACTGCAAATCTCTTAAATTTTCTGTCAATATTTGGGAAAAATCAGGCATGGGAGGAATAACTGGGACTTGTACAGGCTGAGGTACAGGTTGGGGAACATTTTGGTCCAGAATCTGGTTCTCCATTATAGAAAGTTAGCTAATCCACTGTACAATAAATTCAAATGCACACAGCGACAAACAATCCCCAAAGTGGTAATTGCAAGACTACTTACCTTGCCATTTCTGTTTGAAGTTTCCATCTCGTCCTTTGATCCAGTGTTAAATAAAGTACGTTAAATATCTTCTTTTTTCTTCAAAATCCTGCAAGCGGCACCATTTGCTGTGGCTTTTAATTGACGATTCTGTGCTCATTAGCAGTAGCTTATACTCTCTTTTATCTAGTAATTTTCTTGATTATGCGTTTGCATAATGAGACGCACGAGACGCATAATAAGATGGCAAATTTTGTTGCAATTTTGACAAATTTTGATAAGTAAAATGCCATAAAAATGAGCACATGCAGCGAGAAGACGGCAAAAAAAAAAAAAGTTCATGAACACCTGGACTGATCATTTTATTCGCTTAGGCTGGCTCAGCATTAAATGGACATTATCTTATTTTAAGTACATGATTATTAACAATGGACGCTGATAAACTATTAGATTTTACAGATGCACTTGATGAATGGACATTTAATGGCGGCCCATTATTGGTCCTAATGTGCCTTTCTGGGCGATGGGCATCTGTAATCTATCGAGTAATTTTCTTTCATAATTGTTCTGATTTTAAGGTTTTGTTTTAATAAGAATCATCTGGCGAGATCACTAAATTTATGTTAAAGAAATGTTGTAAGCTGTCCACCCAAAAAACTTTACCCTTACATACCTCCCCTCTGTAATTGTAGAACATCTCCTGATATACGCAACAAATTACTCCTAATGTGTTTGTTCCATATTTGGTAATCTTCCCTAACTCCGAAACCTTCTTGAAAAGCATTTCATCTTTTACTGCACCCTACGTGAGACATTGCTGTCTACGTCATCTGTATCTTTTGGTTTTTATTTTGGCCCGCACCTTGATCTCGTCAGAGTGGATCGACCTGTCTGTATGTATGCTATCGAGCCTGTGAACCTGTGACTACAATATATATCAACTTCAAACACCAGAAGTGTTGAACTTTTATTTTTACACAACGAGAAGTACAAAACCCACAATACGTCATATGAACGGTCTAAACCAGAGCTATAAATCCGGAGCTTGGTTACATCAGAGGCAAAATCATCATCCAACACTAAACATTTTTTTTTTTTTTTCCATTTTCATAAAGTTTGGCACTTCACCTATCTTGTCACCAAACATGACTCCCCAAAAATCAAAACTTGTGTGATAAAAAAAGGGAAACAAATGAGCATTGATGTGTGGTCTGAGTAGAGCACATCCTTTGTCAGTTAGCAAATGTATGATAATAATCCTGCAAAAGTTTGGACAGCAGTTGGCTGCTTTTCAGAATTGACAGCCTTGACAGTGACACGCGACTGACTGGGACCTTTGATGTGTGCCTCTCAGTTCTTGTGATAACTGCTTGACGGGGTAAGAGTGACCACTCAATGGCTTTATTGTGGTCGCCAGACAGCCAAGATCATAACTAAATCAATGGCATTGTGTTTTTCCTGTCCAATTGCATCTGAAGAAGGTAATAAGAAAAAGATGAATAATGATAATATTTTATTGAACCCCCATTGCTAGGGAAAATTACGAGCACAAAATAGATCAAAATGAGTACAAATCATATAAATAGCACAACCATACCATAGAAGTCAAATAAGTGTAGTATAATGGGCCATGATTGTCAAAACGGCACATGTAGGACTTGCAGAGTGAGTTTAGTTAAGGCTGTTTCAACCTATTTGTTAATTAGCATTCAGAATCCTAAGAGTCTTCTGAAATGGTTACATCTTCCTCTGCCACACTGTAATATGAATATATGTATCTGTGTACAGTAAAACCTGCTGTATGTGGCCACCCCTTCTGCCAAGAAAAAATGACCACATACATTGCAGGTAAATTTTACAAAGAAATTGACTCCTAGGTCCCAGCAATGTGACCACAAAAAGCAGTGTGGCTGCTCACGGCAGTGGCCACATACAGCAGGTGCCACTGTATATATATATGCACAACATTGGACCGAAATCTGTTTCACCGTATTACGATTCTACCGAACTGTGAATTAGTTAAATAGGAATTATGTCACATAGCTTTTTTTATCGTATTTGTTATTCACCTCACTGTAATACAATTGAAAATCATTTTGACCGCATTGCCGCTTGACAGAAAAGAACAATGGGTCAATGCATAGGAATCAAGTACCAACAATAAAAGAAATCAAAGTGTCTGGCATCATGATTGTATTATGTTTGTTTAATAGTATGGGTATTTCTGGCACAAATTTTTGTAAGTAGACATGATTGTTTGAGGCACTTTTTAAAACAGAATAAATATAAATAAAACAGATATTTCTCATTTAAAACAGAATAATCATAAATAAAACAGACGAAACTTAAAATAAAACAGATAATTCTCATTTAAAACAGAATTATAAATAAAACAGACAACAGAATAAAACAAAACACGCAGAAATGATAAATAAAACAAGCTATTTTTGAATAAAACAGACAACAAAAGAGAAGAGGTTTTGATGGAATTTTTGGTGAAATTTCACCGAAGTTAACTTGAAATAACCATTCGATTCAATGGTAATTGTACCAAATTTTCATATATTGAGTTGAATATATGAGGAAAATACTTTTCTGTGAATTTGTCATTTGGTGATTATTCATTTTGGTGAAGTGGTTTTCGGTGAACTGGCAATATGTAATGTGATCCAGTTCTGCAAATGTGAAAAAGCCTCTAGCTAATTGACATAGTTACCCGAATTACTCTAAGTATTTAGACATTTTTGTATCATGTCCTCTTTTTAGGAAGACAAAACTTGAAATTTATTTAAGTTCTATAAGCAAGGTGTCCACCATTAAATGAAACTATGCAGTTGGGCTTAAGGCTGTATCTTATAAAACTCGAAACATGTTGACAAGGTCCATACACCATGGCAGGTACTCCATCACTTGCCTGCTAAACAGACGCTCTTGGCCGATGTTCAACTGACTGTGCCCAACTGAGATCACCTAATATTGTAGGTAAAGTGGTCTTTATTCAGAGGTGGCCTTAAAGCAGAAACTGTGGCTATATACATTAACATTGGTGAAAAGAAAATGTGTTGTAATACCTTATTTATGAGGTGGTAACATTACTGAGGTGGTCTTACTGAAGAGTTACGGTGTGTGTATGTTTGATTGTCTGTTCTATTATAGGATGAGACCAAGTTCTTTGATGTGGTTCTCTTCAACAGCACAGACAGAGAAGCAGCCAATAGGTAAGTTTGGTGATGGTTTTTACAAATACAGCAGAGTAGGTGTGCAGACGACTCCCTCTGCCAGCAAAGAGTAGTTTATAAGGCAGGTGGTCTGAAAATACAGCTCATTTTATGAGAGAAATGAACTCAGGAGAGTGGTCCTATCAAGATTTGGAGTTTCCCATGGCAAGTGGTCTTCAGAGCACGAACCACGTGACTCCATTATTGATATCCTAATGCTGGTTTTCATAGACTGAGTATGGGAAGATTATTTACCACCTGAGTGCAGTTGAGGGCTGTACATATCATTGTCTACAACTGAACATCTTGAGCTCCAAAAACTAACTGTTGTGCCGTCTGTATAAGGGGCATATATTTAAAAGTTCTAATGTGATTTTAATGAAACTGAGCTCTATGGAGAGCTTGGCAGAGACTGCCATTGTTCCATATCTACACTTAATCTCTAAATGTTGAAGGTCATTGATTGTTATTATATTAAGTGTGTGCAAACACAGACTTACTGTTTTCACTCAAGTACTTTCTTTCTTTCTTTCCTTCTTTTTGTTCTGGCTTTCTTTGTTTCATTCACTGATTTCATTCAATTATTCAAATTTGTCCCCAGTTCTCCTTGGACACTATCGGGCATTGCATTTTAGTTTAAATTGTATTTCCGTTCTGATGGCAAGGGGGGTGGGGGTAGGGGCACATGCCAATGGAGGATTATTTTGTGGCCTCAGGTAATTTGTTTGACCAGTGTTCTTGTTTTCCATCACAAAGAAAAGAGGCTGCCAATAGATAACTCATTCATTGATGGGTACATGTATAATACTCCTGCATCAAACTTATCATAAAAAATACAAACTTCCAATGTATGTGAAGCGTGAAGGTATCTATGCAAATTCATTGATCCAGTATAGTGGAATATAAAGTTATGGACATTGACTTCCTTATCATATATGCATAGGAACCACTTGTTTATTTACCTTTCATTATCCAGGAAAGTGAAAGAAATTGGAATTGAGGGGGTGTACCTCATCAGACCAGGGGGAGAGGAGAGAGGCCAAAAGGTAAGAAAAATAAGTATATGAAACATTGGACTCATTTAACAGCAAAATTCTGCATCAGGTGGATGCCATGGGGAAGTTACCTGTAGCGCCACCTACAGGCCACATGCTGTATTAGGTACCTCATTCTCACCTTGGTGAATATGGATGTGGCATTTAGCCCAATCTTCAGCCCAGTGGCAAGCAGACAGTAATTACGAATTTACATCAGTCATAACATGAAGCAATATAAAAATCGCTTGAATATAAATATACCATCTAAAAAAGATCAATCTTGACTGTTGTAAGATATTGAGCAAAGTGACATGTATGATGAAATTTTGAAGACCCAAATCAAGTGACCATTTGATACTTAAAGTGACCTTTGAATTGGAAGAAAAAGACCCTTGAATTTGTATGAAAAACAAATCTTCAATCCTATGATCAGACAGGATTCTATAACGTAGAGTTGAGTGAATAGGGGACATTCTTTTTAACTGTGGCACTGCCATGGCCGGTGTCACTCATCAAAAAAGTTGTTGTATGCACACGCAGATTCCTTTATCAAACGCCAAGGTGTGTTGCTCTCGCAAAAAACTGGCAACATAAAAATAATTAAGTGTTTTAAATGGCCGCAGTCATATTCTTTAAACACACATTGAGCTTGATATAAAAGTTCAGAATAAGCAGTCAAGCTGTCATGTTTTACAGCTTTACTTTGTAAGTAATAAACAGAACTCTGTTAATATCACACACTTATACATCTATTGCATGTATGATGTTGATGGATATGTGTAAGCTTGGAGGCTGTTATGTTCTTCTGCAGTGCAACAAGTTGTAAAGCTTCCTGCTTCTTGTCAGGGCCAGAACTGTACATATGTTAAAACCCCACTCCCTACTCCCACCCCCCAAAAACAAGAAGACTGTAACAGTCCTGTGCTCAGCTAACCTTACATGCACAAACTAAAGTGGTCCAGTGAACTTCAGAATGATATCAAGGTGACCCTTTTTAAGACCGTTAATTATCACTGTTGCTGACATGACCATATTCTCTCACCAATTTTTTTCTGAATTGTGATAATTCGGTAAAATCAGAAAATGAGAGCACCCTGTGTTGTTGATAATTTGGTGGATATCAAGTTTACCTAACTTCCCAATAAGCCTGAAGAGGATCGAACCGACAATGTGTTAGAAAAAGTCCAAAAAATTTAAAGGCACACAATTTTTTTTTTATAAAAACCCTAAAAGTGATTGAAGAGCCACCTGTTGAACAAACTAAGGTGTAAAGGTCCACGAAAGTGTCCATATGCAATTTCAAAGCAACTGGCCTGGCAGTTTTCGAGAGAAGATTTTTTAAAGATTTTGCCAAAAAGTGAACCAAAAAATATCATAAAAATTCCAGAAATGACTGGAGCATGACCATGTGAACAAAATTTGTAAAAACTCACCTGAGGTTTATCCTTACCAAGTCTGAAGTGAATCTGGTTGACATTTGCTGAGCAGTAAAAAATGTGACTTACCATAGCAATCCCCATTGACTTGTACTGTAATTAATGGAAATGTTTGCATTAACCGATAAGTGCCCAAATTGAAAATTCATTAAAAATCAGAAATGTGAAATATCTTCACCTAGTGAATAACTTTGTTTGACCCTCTTACAAACTGCATTTCCCCCAAGTTTCATAAGAATGGAAGCGATGGTTTTGCAGAAGTTGAAAATAACTTTAACACACAAAAATCTGTTAAAAAAATGGAAAAAAATTGTAGCACCACCTGGTGAACAAATGAAGGTTTAGTGAATCCAGGTGATAATTTTTGAGAAAAAGTAAAAAATATGAATTGTTTATAGACTGACCCTGACGCCAACAAACGGGTAATAAGGCTGTGTGCCTCATCTGTCCATAAGGACAAGGGGGTGATAAGGCTATTTATCCTGTAATAGATGAAATTTACATTTGCTGACAGGTTTAAAAATACGAGAGAATTCCCTGTATTCCCTCTTTGGTAGCCTTCCTGATCACCAAACAGGTATGCAAATTCTGTGTACCTGGTTTGTGATGAGGCTCATGAATATTAATGAGCACCATCAGGGGAATATATAATTTGACCTGTCATCAAACCACATGCCAACACAGTCACTGTGATGACTGGCACAACCCAGTCCTACTGTCCAGTAAGGCTGAACGTGATGACCCATAATTGATGACGTCACAATACAACGTAACTCTAGATTTCCCCTAGCAACATTACGTGGCCCTATGTAAAGGCCATGCACACAACACAGCATTCAGTTTTGAATGAACCACACAACTGTGGAGTTGAAAGATTTCAACTATCTGTACTGCTGAGCATAAGATTAGAGTTATCCTCATCCTCAACCTGTGGTCAATCATTACTCATTAGCCTCTGATGAGTGGTGAAGGACGAAATGCGTCAGGCTTATTTGGCACACCGTGTATCTGTTCTTATCAACACTTGCCTAGTCTTCTCATTGCATGAATATATAATTTAGCCTTGTTTTGGACTTGATCACCAAACAGGTATACAAATTCTGTATACCTGTTTTGCGATGAGGCTGATGAATCAAATGACTAATATCAGTAAAAAATAGGCCTACTTCAGGTGAAAAAAAGACCTTGTTGCCAAATGTAGTATTCTACATATTGTTAAATGGTTGATCTTTTGTAGTAAATTGTTGTGTTTTTCACAAATTTTTCAGTAGTTTTTATTTCACGTTTATATTCCTATTACAGGATAAAATTGTCACTACCTGTCTGTTCAGGGGATACAAGAAAATATCCACATGAACAGACAGTAACTAATAGTACCCCATCTGTCCATAAGGACAAGGGGGTAATAAGGACAAGGGAGTAATAAGGCCATGTACTTCATCTGTCCATAAGGACAAGGGGGTAATAAGGCTGTTTACTTCATCTGTCCATAAGAACAAGGGGGTAATAAGGCCGTGTACCTCATCTGTACATAAGAACAAGGGGGAAATAAGGCCATGTACCTCATCTGTCCATAAGGACAAGGGGGTAGTAAGGCCGTGTACCTCATCTGTCCATAAGGACAAGGGGGTTAAAAGGCCGTGTACCTCATCTGTCCATAAGGACAAGGGGGTTAAAAGGCCGTGTACCTCATCTGTCCATAAGGACAAGGGGGTAATAAGGCCTTGTACCTCATCTGTCCATAAGGACAAGGGGTTAATAAGGCCTTGTACCTCATCTGTCCATAAGGACAAGGGGGTAATAAGACTGTGTCAGTGCTGCCACTTTATAATTTTTTTTTAAAAGTATGATGCTTTATTTTCACTGTTTAACTTTTTTATACTTTATTTATACTTTTTTCACTGAAATACTTTTTTATTATTTTTTGGACAAATTTTTGAAATTTTGATTGGAATTCAGTTAGATATTAAGGGTAGTGTTTTAAGCATGCTCACAGCCTTTCTGAGTGCCTGGTTAACAAGAATGATGAACTGTCATCCCACTGAGTGACAACCATGGGTCCATGTCAGTTTTTTGGTTAGGAATTTTTCAAAGGGTCCCAACCTGAAAGAGAGTTAAAATTTTTACTATCCTTTGCAATGTTAACAAAAACAATATAGGGAGTTGGGACCCTTTAAATTTTGCTGAGGGGGTATTTCATAATATCAAAGGGTAATTACCATTTGAGGTTAACGGAAACCTTGCATGTTTTGGTGTCAGTCATGATGAGGATCTGGACCATGGTACAGAGATACCTGATGCATAGCCAAGGTCCTGGCTCCCATCAGACACAGCCAAAAATGTACCTATGTACCTCATCTGTCCAGAAGAACAAGGGGGTAATAAGGCTGTGTACCTCATCTGTCCATAAGGACAAAGGGGTAATAAGGCTATGTACCTCATCTGTCCATAAGTACAGTTGAGCTCGCATTAAACTTAACAGCCACCAAGCGCATCAACCTTTTGCAACCTTTTTCCAACCTTTTGAGTGAAAGGCAAACCTTTTACAAACCCATTTCTAACACTTTCTAAACCATTTCCTCTTACTGCATAAAAAACCCTTTGAAACCTTTCTCTAATGGGTAACAACCATTTCACACACTTTCTCAGCCTTATTGATTAAAACGCTGAAATGGTTTGAAATGGTTTACAACCATTTCAACCATTTAAAACCCTTTGCCAACCTTTTGTAGACCCTTTACAAACCCTTTGTCAACCTTTTACAAACCCTTTGTCAACCTTTTGTGAACCTTTTACAACCTTTACAAACCCCAGTACAACACTTTGCAATACAAAAATGCATTTGGCTGTTAAGTTTTAGATGGACTTAACTGTACAAGGGGGCTGTGTACTTCATCTGTCCATAAGGACAAATGGTAATAAGGCTAACGACAAGGGAGTATTACCCCTTGTAGTGTAGAAGCATTTTATGTACTGCTTGACTGAGTTCAACATTTGGTGACCTTGACCTATTTTGAAGATCACCAAAAGTCATGATTTTTTTACCATGGTTCACAGGGTCTTGAGGTCACTCTGATCAATACATTTTAATTTTTCAATACCAATGTGTCAACGTACAATAGTATATTCCTCTGGTACTCATGTATGGGAAACTGAGCCAAGACACAAAAATATATCACAAGACCTGGTAAAAAAGCGTACTTCCTTCCCCATTATTGAGGCTGAAAGGTTTACTGGAGCAAAGCTGTTGCATCCAATGTTTTTTCTTTGTCAGTCTGAAGCCCCTAAAGCATGCTAATCAGGGGGTTGTTACAGTGGGATGGCTGGATGTCCTGCAGCATGTGTTTGGGTAAAATGTTCATGCAATCCTGTATGATAATACTGTTTCACGAAATCTGCTGGTTAAGAGGAGGTTGGCTTTGCCCTATGTATTTTTGACATCCTTTACTGGTGAGGATGTGCACAGGATTGGAGCTCCTGCAACATCTTCCCTGAATGACTTCTACAGCTGATAAAGGGTCTAGCACCATCCTGTCTAAGGGACTCATGCACAAGATTAGAGCTGTCCTACCATCCTCCCTGCTCAGGGACTCATGCACAAGATTAGAGCTGTCCTACCATCTTCCCTGTGCAGGGACTCATGCACAAGATTAGAGCTGTCCTACCATCCTCCCTGCTCAGGGACTAGTGCACAAGATTAGAGCTGTCCTACCATCCTCCCTGCTCAGGGACTCATGCACAGAATTAGAGCTGTCCTACCATCCTCCCTGCTCAGAGAGTAGTGCACAAGATTAGAGCTGTCCTACCATCCTCCCTGCTCAGGGTCTCATGCACAAGATTAGAGCTGTCCTACCATCCTCAGTGCTCAGGGTCTCATGCACAAGATTAGAGCTGTCCTACTATCCTCCCTGCTCAGGGTCTCATGCACCAGATTAGAGCTGTCCTACCATCCTCCCTGCTCAGGGACTCATGCACACTGTCCTACAATCCTCCCTGCTGAGGGTCTCATGCACAAGATTAGAGCTGTCCTAGCATCCTCCCTGCTCAGGGTCTCATGCACAAGATTAGAGCTGTCCTACCATCCTCCCTGCTCAGGAACTCATGCACAAGATTAGAACTGTCCTACTATCCTCCCTGCTCAGGGACTAGTGCACAAGATTAGAGCTGTCCTACTATCCTCCCTTCTCAAGGACTCATGCACACTGTCCTACTATCCTCCCTCCTCAGGGACTCATGCACAAGATTAGAGCTGTCCTACGATCCTCCCTGCTCAGGGTCTCATGCACAATATTAGAGCTGTCCTACCATCCTCCCTGCTCAGGGTCTCATGCGCAAGATTAGAGCTGTCCTACCATCCTCCCTGCTCAGGGTCTCATGCACAAGATTAGAGCTGTCCTACTATCCTCCCTGCTCAGGGTCTCATGCACAAGATTAGAGCTGTCCTACCATCCTCCCCCTCATGGTCTCATGCACAAGATTAGAGCTGTCCTACCATCCTCCCTCCTCAGGGATTCATGCACAAGATTAGAGCTGTCCTACCATCCACCCTGCTCAGGGACTAGTGCACAAGATTAGAGCTGTCCTACCATCCTCCCTCCTCAGGGGCTCATGCACAAGATAAGAGCTCTGGCAGCATCCTGTCTTTGGGACTTGGGGACTCGCACCCGAAACTAAAGCGCTTGCTACATCCTCCCTTGCTGCATGTCCTTATTGACCCTGCATTGTGACCTGTCCTCTGGTGTGTAGACAGGGTCTTGAAATCCTAAAAAAAACACTGAAGTTTGCTCTGTATCGACCAGTGTGTCAGCACAGTGTTACTTTATTGACCAGTATGTCAGCGTAGTGTGACTTTATCGACCAGTGTGTCGGCATAGTGTGACTTTATTGACCAGCATAGGGTTACTTTATTGACCAGTGTGTCATCATAGTGTTACTTTATTGACCAGTGTGTCAGCATAGTGTGAAGCTTACAAAGCTGTCCAGTTCTTCAGGATCATTTCTGTGACAGATGGAAGTGCCAGATGAGTGGATGAGAAATATTTTCAATGGATGTACCATATTTTACAGGGAAACATTGTTAATGGATATATCATGTTTTGCAGGTACTGGTTGTGTTGGTGGATGGAACACCTAGGAAATACAAAATCAATTCTGAAGTTAAAGTAAGTGCGGCAAGAATTTCACTATAGAAAAATGTCAAATTCGACTTAAACACCTTCACAGTTATGTATCTTGTTAGTCAGCAGAGCGTATGAAATCTGTTTGCATCCATCTGTGTGTTAGATGTTTTACATTTTTAACTTCTTCTCAAAATCTTTCCATGAAATATTGCATTTTTGCACATGGATGTTCCCCAAAACGGTCCACCACTTAGTTTGTAAAAGAGATGATGATGATTATGATGCAATATTTAAAGGAAAAAAAAATAAGAATTAAAAATTTCTTCTTTTAAAGAACTACATGTACTTAGCCAGTTGCTTTGCTATTGTGTGGAGGATCACCTGGGCTCAAGTAGGTAGCATTGATTTTTCACACAGATATTCCCCAGTTGGGCCTCTGTCACCTTGTGAAGGAGTTGATGATGCACTAATATTTGTATTTTTTAATGAATTTTATTGTTTTAACCAAAATTCATGTTCCCAGGATCTACTTTGCCAATTGCATTGGTATTCCATACAGAGTCACTTGGGGGTCACATAGTTCACATTTTGGGCACCATGTGTTGTTGTGATTATCAGATCTCAAATGAGTTTGAAGTTGGATGACCTTGACCCAATTCCCAAGGTCACAGAGCCATTTTAGTGAATTTGGTTTCCATGCAATAATTCAAAAAGTTTTTTGCTTAAGGCTTTCATATTGTGCATGCTTATAGTCCTCAATATGGTCTCAGATGAGTTTGAAGATGGGTGACCTTGACTCAATTCCTTTGTGAATTTAGTTTTCAGTTTTCATGCAATAACTCAAAAAGTTTTTGCTTAGGGCTTTCATATTGCACAAGCTTATAGTCCTGAATAAGGCTTCCAACCAGTTCAAAGATGGAGACCTTGACCTAATTCCCAAAGCCAAAGAGCCATTTTAGTGAATTCGGTTTTCACACGATAAGTTGAAAAGTTTTTAACATAGACCTTATTATTAATAAGGTTATTGCACATGGTTTTAATCCTACATAAGGTCTGAGACAAGTTCGAAGATGAATCACCTTGACCCAAATCCCAAGGTCACAAAGCCAGGGGTGGGTGGTGGATCTTGCAATCTCTGATTGCTTTTTAATTTTTTAAATGAATTCTTGTGTGATAAGGCTATTTTGAACTTCATCTTCAGAATGGTAGTACAAAATTGCATAAAATTTGACCAGAGTATAATCTGATTAAAGATGATGTAAGTTTGCAAAATTGATGGGATTATGTGTAGTTTTGATGTAATTTTGGGATATGAAACTTTGGGACCATGTGTGAGTAAGTGCCACTACTGTATAGGTATATGGCAGTAGCACAGTACCAGAATATTGCAGTCAGCACAGCACAGGATCATCATGATCCTTTTGTTTGCATATTTGGTTACATTTTACAAAAGTGAAAAAAAAAAAAAAACCCACCCCACCCCCAAAGTTGCTGCACACTGTGCAAGCAACAGTGGGACAAATCCTTTTATTTAAAGGTTAGATAGAGAGTGTACATATGTAAAATTTTATTCTGTCGTCAAACACGTTTTATCTGTTCTTACTAAGTAAGGGTGAGAGAAAACATTATTGCTAATATACAATATTAATTATATTATGATATTGTGAGAGTATAACTCATCTAATTATGTTGTTTGAAAGGCATATGATGTTTATCAGATCCATACAGGATATCCTGATTTTACAGTATGTGAGGGTGGGGGAGGGGGTGGGGGGTAAAATGTCATAGTTTCTTATGAGAGATTATATGATAACAACACATAAAATAAATGTTTTAACTGATCGTTATGGCACTTGTCAGTGAGTATATCTTTGTGCACAACTGAAGTGTTGCTCATTGTCAGAAGCTCTGTGTATTGATATGAATAACAGAGGTCACAATTAGCAATTTTATGTGTATTTGGCTGGTTGCACAACCAAATACGCAAGATTTGTGCAGGCCAGAGGTGTGTATTTCCGTACGATTCTATCTCAAAGTAATGTTGATTATGTTGGAACAGTTTTGCAGCAAAATTGATCAAGTTTCCAGGAGTCGTTAAACTATAGACAAATATTTACCACAAGAAATTTGGTGTTTCTAAATAGAGCAGTCTTGAAGTTACATAGGCGCGAATTAGAGTGGAAGCTATTGGAAATATACATACCTCGCCCGCCTGACAGTAGAGCCCTCTAGTGAGAACCCACATGAACCAGTTGATCTTGACCTTATTATTACCTGTTAACTAGCAATCTATTGTGACTACCAAATACTTTATTATTGATACTGTGCTTGGTGTCTCTTATCACTAAGGGGGTAATTTAACCCCTTCCCCCCCTTAAACTGGCCAAAACCGGCTGGTGGTCACATGTTGTCTGGTTCAGTGTTTTCAACTAATTTCAACAGTAATGAAAAACAATTTTGACTGAGAATTGTAGATGAGCCCTATTAAGATCACATGCCCCAGGTCAATAACTTTCCTTGGCATGAGTTGGGCACTTAGTTCCCAACTCATGCCAAGGAAAGTTGTTGACTCAAGTGTCAATTCAGGGGGGGGGAAGGGTTATACTTCAATATGCTGGGCACCCCCTTGCACTCTTACCCTGCTTTTATTGAGATAATTATGCATTAGTACATGTACATACAAGATTAATTTGCAAAGGAGGGCAGGGCATACATGAAAGGAAAATCTGGCTGACAAGATTTTGTAGAAGGCAATGTTGTTATGTTACTATGTACAGACTGTATCTGCCTATTCTCCCTCCAAGCACTCATGTGTGCAGTACGTCATCTACGTCATTGTTTCTTACTGAAAGTCCAGCTGAAAGAAACAAATTTTGAATGGAATATGTTTGTATCAAGCTCCAGGTCAACAGCTTTCCTTGGCATGGAACAGGCCCATAACCCTTTCAGTACCAAATTTTGGACTTAGTCAACGGCTTTTCTTGGCGTGAATTGGGCGCAATGCACGCTGAGAAAAGCTGTTGACCTGGTGTATTCTGTCTGGAACTATAGGCATACTGGTACTTGAATGAAAGGTCTTTTTACCAGGAATATGAATCTTGGATCCTTTTGATAATCTTGTCTGACTTAAGTAGATCGACTTTTGACATGATTGGCACTGAAAGGGTTAATTCATTGGAATGGCAAAAATGACACAAAGGTAATAGCACTCCAAGTGCGACCGGTTTCATCCCTGTGTGGGCCTCGTCAGGCACTGAAAATTTTAACGGCTGCTAACACTGTATGAATAGTAACGTTAAAAAAAAAAAAAAGAAAATTAATTCATTGGAAGCAAAGCTGTTGACTCAGTCATGTTCTAACCAGGAGAGCGTTGATAACTGAAACATGCTCTCATACGGTTATACATTGTATTTTGTACATGTGTATGCTTGATGTTTGCCATACATGTTTCAGAATGGCCACAAGGTCTATAGCATCGCTTCTGGGACAGACTTTGCTTCATTACAAGATCTTCTGGAATATTATTATGATAATGAATTGCCCACTGCTAATGCGCGCTTGAAGATACCTTTCACCAAAGCCAAATAGAAGACTGTCTCATTGTCATTCTACACCAGCACCATCATCTGACAACAAGGGATCATGGGTATCACAGTTCCTGTAATGCAATGGGACAATTATAGCAGAACTCTGGCCTGCCGAGATGTGTGTGTCACTTTTATGCTATGGGCAGGTAGAACGTCCCGAAAGAAGACGGGCAGTGGACACTGCTGTGAGTGATAAACAACTGAATAAAAGACAGTAGTGTGAAATTCCTGGAATGTGTATACAGTGGTACCTCTCTTGAGAGACCTCTCTAATGAGAGACCGCATATCATTTTAGGATGGCTCTCTCAGAACACTGTGCTATCTTTTCCATGTTGTTGTACCTCTAATGAAAGACCACCTGTTTTGAGAGACCACATTTTGACCAGCCGTAGGGGCGGTCTCTCAAAAGAGGTACCACTGTAATTCGGGAGCGAATAAGCCATCATTAAACATTTAACAATGACTGTCATTTCATGAAATTACATGGTACATTAGAAGATGGTTGAGGTGCTAAATTCATGCACCTAGGTACCTGCTCTACTCTGTAAATATTACAGGCATTGGCTATAATTGGGTCAGGCTGTTTATGTGTCATGAATTTACAATGTCTCATACGTGGAACATTGGAGACAATGACAGTCCAACAGGTTGTACAGTTTGAGTAGCTCACACATTGTATGGTAAAGAAATAGGTCTTTTACATTAACACGTCAGGCTTATTTGGCACACCGTGTATCTGTTCTTATCTACCCTTGCCTTGTTTTTTATATTCTTGTACATTAACCTAGCTTAATGAACTTTTCTATTGTTTAAGACTACACTTTATCTTCCACTGAGGACCTCCAATACAAACTGATGACTAACTGTTTTGTGGCAGAATTTTAGGTACTACTTTTGGTGACCAGAAATGACAGGCTGAAATCTTGCAATGTTCCTTACACTTTTATCCAAAAAAAGACCTTTTTTTCGAAGGCAAGAACGGGATTGGAACCACACCAACTGTCCTTCTTGCCTGCCTGACTTTGATTCGATCTTCTCAACACTAATCTAACATGGCTGACAGGTAAAACTGGTGGTTCTGTTTTGTGTTAAACATGTTGATTGCATTCCACATTGCTGGTGGCTGGAATCAGCAGTGCGTTTAGACAGGACGATATTACGCATTGCCACATGAGGGTGAATTGGCAATCAGAAGTAGTTCCATGTCGCATCTTCATTAATTTCCATCAAAATGTTTGTATGCACAATGCAAATACGATAATAAATCAGATGTTAAGTTGGATAAAACAATAGAAATGTTCATTAAGATAGGTAAGGAAGGTGGTGTAGGTCCATATGCATTTTGCTGAACCTCCTTGAAGAATCAAATGACACGCTTGGCTGCACCTGGCATGTCTTTTGATTTATGGCTCAGGTCCAGCAATATG
Source organism: Hermodice carunculata (assembly GCA_964020975.1). Taxonomy (NCBI): domain Eukaryota; kingdom Metazoa; phylum Annelida; class Polychaeta; order Eunicida; family Amphinomidae; genus Hermodice; species Hermodice carunculata. The sequence goes on along the minus strand of OZ026616.1, from coordinate 97,232,661 downwards.
CCTATGAACCTGCACCACATTCCTTACCTAACACTTTATGTTAGGAATAATATCATGAACGTTCTCAGAAAGAAAACTTCAATTAGTGCCAACATATCCAGTTTAAAGTCTGTGTTTTTTGCAAAGCACAGCTGTGGCATGATCTGACAGGAAATGCAGTGCATTGCCTGTAGGTGGCACTAGAGGTAACTTCTCCACCTGTTCCAGTTGAGACACCTGAGAGATCAGCAAAACCTGCTTCATTGGTTAAACAGGTCATGTGACACAGGAAGCAGGTGCTGCCACCTTGCAGAATAGAGTAAGTGACATGTCCTATATAAAAACCACTGACCGGAGCTTACCACTCTATAGAATGGAATGAGTGAAACTTGATGTCTTGAGTTAACATCAGACATGAAACACATAGGTGTTTCAAAATAGGTCATCATATGCTTTAATTGCTGGATGACTGAGTCTAAAGGGCATCGTGACAATGGGTCATGTCCATGTGTCTAAAGGGCACCGTGACAATGGGTCCTCTCCATGTGTCTAAAGGGCACCGTGACAATGGGTCATGTCCATGTGTCACTCATGGTATGATGGTATGAAAGTTTACACCTTGCAGGTTCCTGTCCAATCTCCGAGAATAACCAAAAGCCATAACAATATATATATACAGTGAAACCTCATTATAACGACACTCAAATATCCGACATATTCAATATAATGACACAAATTTTCATGGGAAAAAGTTCATTTTCTTTGTTATTTGATTCATTTATCTGACATATTCAGTTTTCTGACACATTTTTTAGGGAACAGATGGTGTCATTATAACGAGTTTTCACTGTATATATATATATATATATATATATATATATATATATATATATATATATATATATATTGTTATGGCTGTTTACATATAAGGCCACTTATGTATATATAAATGCTGGTGAATATTTCGTGATAGACTCCTATCCATCATTATGATCATACAAGTTTTTATTTGGACCAGTGTTTTTACCATTTACAATAAAAGGCAGCATAAATTGGAATTAGATCAAAAGAATTTTTGGCCTAACTTGTGAAACATCCTATGAATTCTATGACATACAAGTGACGACTCAGTGTAGCACAGTTTTAAGCTGTAGTACATGTTACTGGCCATATTAAAAAGCAAATGAAAGAGAACTATCATAGTCAGCATCTCAGCATTTGCTTTTCATAAATTAATTCCCATGGTTTTGTTGGGTGACTGTTACAAATTGAATTCTTAGAATCAAAATTACAGAAAAAGCTTGGTCAGACAACTGGCAATGTTCATATTTTGACAAAACTTTGGATCTTCATATTATGCAATAATTTTGTTACATGCAGCAGAAAAAATAAGAAACAGATTCAAGTATTTGTGTTGCAAATTGAATTCCTCAAATAAAACTTACAGAAAAAGTTTCCAACAATTGACAGTCTTCTACAGTGACAAAAATTTTAAGCTTTCCCTTAGATTTGTACAATTTAAATTTTTTTTTACTATTTTGTTTCAGAAGAAATATGAAACAGATTCAAACTTACATGAAAAATGCTCAGATACAGAAGACTTGTGGTACATGACCACAACTGTTTACATGTAAGGCCACCCTAGATGTACCAGAATTTGTGGCCTTATAAGAGGGGTGGTCTCTCTTGAGGGGGAAGTATGATAAAAATGCCATCTCTGTTGCACAGAGAGTGGCCAGTGTGGAGGCGTGGCCTCTCTACAGAGGGTCCTTATAAGAACAGGACCACAGTAGTTGTTAGGTTAATTATGACAATCATTCCTATATTAGGTCACATTTCACACTTCATGAATGAGACTATAATGGTTATAAAAGGGAGTCCTGTAGGACATACCAATTTCATACGGGGTAATTTGAAGAAAATCATAGTGAGGGAACATTAGCACACATATGTACAGTCTTGTAGTTCCCAATGTAAAACTTTATACTTCTTAGTTCTAGAGTTCATACATATATTTACATGGTGTACAGTATTGATTGCTTCCATAAACGTTTAACTGCATCAGTTTCTTTTAAAGCAAAATTATGCAAATGGTCTAGCCAAACAAAAGCTGACAGAAGCATGCCTTAACCCTTAAAGTGCTAGTCATGGATATAGCTGTTTTCTCATTACTGTTAAACATATACAGGTTAAAAGATTCAAATCCTCATGAAGATGCCTTTCATTCAAATAGGGTGTACCAGCAAGCCAAGTCTAAAGCCAAAAGTAGTCTTAGTCAACAGTTTTCTGTGGATCACTTTGCGTGCATTGTGTGCAAAGTGACTAGAGAAAAGCTGTTGACTGAATCTTAAATTAGGGCTTTAAGGGTTAACATGTTATTTTTGCAGGTAACACATGACCTGGAAAACTTTTGTTGGGAGTCGGGCCCAATCCAGTGGCAACAGCCAACTGGGAAAATTGTGCCATAACAGCCTGCCACTTGGTGGTCATTTTACAAATTGTTTTGGTGTGCAGCATAATTTTATGGATACGTATTGCAGGATTTCATTATTGTACAAGTAGACACACGTTGCAGTGTGTAGCTTGCCAGATTTACATGAAATTTTTAAGTATTTGAATACTGCAGAAAATGTATTTGTTGCTAATCCTATATTTAAAGAAAAAATCCTGCTCAACATATCAGGAAGCTCCTGCTTCTAATGGTGATTCAAAATGCTGTTAAAGATACCTTAGTAAAATCTTGTAGAGCATTTTAGTTGTGACTGGGTAAGGATGAATGTGTGGAATGTATCATGACCTGGATATTATTCTGTCACGTCTGTACTTTTGCCCTGTCATCTTCACTGCTTTTACTTAAATACTATTTTAGCAGAAAATGTTTTTGTTGACAGTTGTAGATACGAGCTATGATGGCGACACGCCTAGGTGTAGCGTTGCTTGGCCTGTGTTTGGTGCCATGTGCACACCCGGGCCAAAGAAACCTATTGACTCAGTCGTGTTCTGATCAGAAAAGGGCAAGGGGTGAAAAGATGAATTATTGGCTGGGAAGGGGTATGACATCAGGTTATTAATGCATTGTAGAAGTCATGACAAATTACAGCTTTTAGGAAAGCTGTCTAGTCGTGGGGACGGTGAACAGTGGTTATGTGACAACAGCTTGTGGTCTCTTGTGTCACTATAAATAATATGCCATCAGGCAACTGCTCTCTCCACAGATGGTTAGGAAAAAATAAACCCAAAGAACAAAACAACAAAACAAAAAAAACAAAACAACAAAACAAAAAAAACAAAAAACAAAAAAAAAACAAAAACAAAAAAAAAAAACCCACACAAAAAAACAAAGAAAAAGACACCAAATTCTCACCAGCATTTGCAATGTACAGTGGTCTCACTGTTAACCCTTAAAGTGCTAATCACAGCTATATTTGTTGTCTAATTACCATTAAACATGTAAAGGGTAAAAGATTCAAGTATCTTATGATGATACCTTTCATTCAAATACTAGCAAGCCTTGTCTAAAGCCAAAAGTCTTAGCGCAATGCACGCAAAGTGTCCCAGGGAAAGCTGTTGACTCAATGTTAAATCAGTGCTTCAAGGGCTAAAAGACTCGAGAGCAGCTCAAAAGTTGGCTTATAGCAGTCCATGACATATCATTGACAACCTTAACATAAACATAACAAAACCTGGTCACACCAAAATGTTAACATGTCAAAATTTCATGATACATGTATAAAAGGATAGACAAATCAAATAAGTCGGGTCATATAGCTGCCAAACTTCAATGTTGTAGTTTGGGGAGCAGTCATTATTTTGACAGGAAATGTAAATCCATACACATACATGGTGCTAATCACAAAATTAATTTTAAAATGAATTGAAACAAATGTCTTTGATTCAATATTTGACTCAGCTAACATTTTGCATGTCTTATTTATCACGTTCCAAGTTGTTTCCATTGGGTATTTCAATATCAAGTCCCAACTGCATGAAAGTGAACCAATGTTTTGATGTGGTAATTAAGTGACCGTGATATGTTCTGTCGATCACATCGTAAGACAGTGACCTGGGGTGATGGTCTTTTGTAATGTCATTTTATTGCGCTGGCGTTAATCTGGATGTCCGGGATTAATGGTGTCCTCATTCTGACTGTTAATGTTTTGATGTGTACTGGCCTAAAAAGAATGGTGGCCTCTGTAGAGGGGGGACCATATAATGGAAATATACTTTCTGTGTAAGAGTGGTGATCTTTAAAGAGGGGTGCATGCATCTGGCAAGAGTGGTCTTACCAAAGGGGGAGCCACTGTACGCTGAAAAGCAGCTAGTAGTGGGATCTGTGTTCATGTGTAATAGATATGCATCAGAATAGACAGCAATTGAGGTCAAGCTGCAGTGTTAGAAGACCCATTCAAGTCAGGTTTACAACATCTGTTCAGTAGTGTTTAGGACTTTCAAAATGAGACCAGTACTTGTTGGTAAATGGCTTTGTGGAGGAGCCCTCAGTGATGCTGTTCACGATGCTTGACATCACGTTGTAGAGTTGCTGCACACAAATTTATTACAGGGTTTGGGAGACTTGCTCTATAACAATGAGTGAGTAATGATGAACAATTCTTTCAGGAGACTACCATGGTTGTGTCTATGAGACCTAGTTTAGCAGTATGTACAAAACTTGCAATTGGTTGATTCTCAAGGTAATGTCCAATTAAGTTAAGATAATTTTGTTCATTTTGAGATTTTAGGACATTTTGTTAGACATATACATTGTTTATTAGTTGGTCCAAATTTTGTAGTTCTGGTCCCAATACAACTTTATTCCATACCAGTCCCTTATTTTTCCGTATATTTACCTAGATTTAAGACGACCATTGCATATATAAATTCTTCATGAAAAGAGCTTTCATTCAAGTACCAACATGTGTATAGTCTTAAGTCAATGGTTCTGGCACTGCCTGGGAAGTCATGCTGCAGCTGCCTTCATGTCACCACTGTAACAAAATAGATGCAGTTATGAAAAATCCCTGACATGTTTTTGTAGATACATGTATTGAGATCATAATACTACAAATTTGACCATTTTATCTTGAATATTTTTCAGGAAATACCCAAAGTATCAGAGAAACTCATTTTTACCCCGACACCTTTGACTGTAGGGTTCCATCCCTTGTGCAGACTTTGCAAAACCTTGTGGACCATTAACCCTTTCCCCCTTGAATTAAGACTGAGTCAACAGCTTTCCTCGGCATGGGTTGGGCACTAAGTGCCCAACCCATGCCGAGGATAGCTGTTGACCAGTGTCATGTTGTCTTGACAAGTCTCATCTTCAATTCTCGGTCAAATTGTTTTTCATTGCTGTTGAAATCAGTTGAAAACATTGAAGCAGCGACATTTGACCACCAGCCAGTTTTGGCCAGTTTAAGGGGGAAAGGGTTAAGTAATGTAGGTTTATCATGTAGCAGTGCCTATTTCTCTGTTTGGCCCAGAAGTGACCTCACTTTGCCAGGGTGGATATTACCTTAATGACAGCTATATGAAGCAATTTAACAATTCACAAGGTATAGGGTAACCAGCAGAAAAGTCAATGGATGTATGATGTGCTGGTATCCATAGTCTTTGAAACCTGTACTCTCTCAGCAAAAGACTTGCTTAGGTAATTAAAGAAATTGCTTGAAGTGGCAGTTTGGAAGCATAATGGATGAAATGACTGCCTGAGTGAATATGCAGTAGAGTGATTGGTGGTGCCACAGTGAATGTGTGATAGAGTGATTGGTGGTGCCACAGGGAATGTGTAATAGAGTGATTGGTGGTTCCACAGTGAATGTGTAATAGAGTGATTGGTGGTGCCACAGGGAATGTGTAATAGAGTGATTGGTGCTGTTGCAGTGACAATGTAATGGGTGAAATGAAGAGCAGTATATATTATGGGGACAAAACAAGATACAAAAGATCATGCTCATAAACCAGACTGGGAATTTGCATAAGTTCGTAAAACTGTAGCATTCCTGAGACATGCAGGTGACAGCGAGTGTGTACAACTAACAGCCATGTGAGCTTCTATCAGGGGTTTGTGTACCATGAGTAAATGCTGATACAGTAGTCCCTGTCATGAGAGACCCCTGTCGTGAGAGACTACCCTCCCATGAGAGACCACTTTTCAGATTTCCAAGTCCTATACTTCCTATGTTAATTTACCTGTCGTGAAAGACCACCTGTCTCATAAGACCACTTTGTTGCTGTAGGGTGGTCTCTGGTGACAGGGACCACTATACAGTGGTACCTGTCTTGAGAGACACCCCCATTGAGAGACAGCATATCTTTTTAAGACCACTCTCTCAGAACACTGGGCTATCTTTTCCATGTTATTATACCTCTAATGAAAGACCACCTGTTTTGAGAGACCACATTTTCACCTGCCCTAGGGGTAGTCTCTTAAGACAGGGACTGCTGCAATAGTGGTTTTTATAGGACTACATTATAACTGCATACTGAGACCTACAAAGTTACCATGACTAAGCAGTAGTTGGTTACAGCATGGACCAACAACATGCATTACTGGGCCATGGTTACAGCATGGACCAACAACATGCATTACTGGGCCATGGTTACAGCATGGACCAACAACATGCATTACTGGGCCATGGTTACAGCATGGACCAACAACATGCATTACTGGGCCATGGTTACAGCATGGACCAACAACATGCATTACTGGGCCATGGTTACAGCAATTTATGAGACTTGCATTGTGTCGCCATGAGCTACGAGATAATGCATGGTATAGTGACAAGAAACATGCATTGTAACCATACTGAAGGTCCATGGTTATAGCTTCGTGTAACCAGAGCTACAAATGGCAGTTAATATATGCTGTAGTGTTGAAGAGACCTGCATTGTAACCAAATTATAGGTGCATCATATAATCATTAGCCTATAAATGAAAGTTGTGCATGTTACACTGTTGGTCAGACTGCATTCTAACCATTAATTTCTAAGTCTCTGGCTACAGCATCAATTAACTCATTCCATACCAGCCCCTGATTTTTCCGTACATTTACCTAGATTTAAGATGACAATTGCATATTCAAATTCCTCATGAAAAGAGCTTTCGTTCAAGTACCAACATGCCTATAGTCTTAAGTCAGTGGCTCTGGCACTGCCTGGCAAGTCATGCTGCAGCTGCCCGCATGACTTGCCAGGCAGTGCCAGAACCACTGACCAAGGCATATGACCATAGTATGGAATGAGTTAAATGTTTCAAGAAATTGCATTCTTTTAGCATGAGCTACAGATAGTTTGTGCTTGTTACAATGTTGTGCTACAAGTAACAGATAAGTTCAGTTAATGTTGATAAGACCTGTATGATAACCATTTTTAAGGTTTATGATTACAGCATCTGAAGAGACCTATTTTATGTAACCATGAGCTGCAAATGGAAGATTGTGCATGTTATAGTCTTTGTGTGTTTTTGAGTTTAGCAGTGCAGAATATTGCCTCCAAAGCAGATCCAAGCTGTGTATTTTGACTACTCTGTTGGGGTCTGCCCTTCTTTGACAAGGTCATTATTTTAGCATTGGAAAAGTAGCTCAGTTTCTAATTGGCTGAGTATGGTTACTATGGTAACAGGCTTCAGTACACTAGGGACCAGAGGTTGCTACTAGTCCAGGCGATATTGATGAACTTCTGATTGGTGTCTCAGTCTAGGGGGAGGGTCACAGTATAGTTTTGTTTCCCTTACTTGTAAATAAAATCCTGTTGAAGAAAGGGCAGACCAAGTGTAGTAACATGGAACTTGGTCCTTTGCAGGCAATGCAGAATATTTCCAGATCATTTCTGGTGAAGAAAGACCAATAAGTATTTCAGCACTACATACTGAAATGCTTGCACTATTCATCTTCAAATGGTGGATCACGTTTTCATATGGTAAATCATGTTTTCATATGGTAGAATAAGCAATAAGCAGTTCACCTTTTATACATATACATTGTAAAGAGACCATGAATGTTATTTAATAAGGCACATTGTAATATCAGTTAGATAACAATATCCTCTGTTATTTCGTCTTATGATGAACTACTTGTCATCACTATTCATTGTATCTACCGGTTGTGATAAGAGCATGATCGTATAAATTTACACTTGTCGTCAGTTATGACCAAATTTAGAGAGAAATTGTAGGGCGCTGACAGTAGTTCCAGAAATAGTAACGTTACTGTTAGTATGGGCAAATAATGAGGCTGGTACCAATAACATATACACCTGAGCATGGAGAATACATCGTGGTCAAAATATATGCAGCAAAAAAATCTAGGATTTGAGTTTTCTCAGCTTGTTAAATAAAAAGGCAGTGTTTACCCATGTGTCAAATAAAAGATTGAGATTAGCTAGGTTCTGTTGTCAATTTAAGTACATATTATGTACTTGGTGCAACCTCATATGTTTGAGCTGAGGGAGCATAAATGGCATAGTGAAAGTGTCAAATTGTGCAGTAGACTATTGTATATACAGATATTGCAATTGGGAAAGTTATTGCCTTGAAATGATTCCAGTATAAGGGTTTCCATGTTGAGCTGGCTCTTAGCATGGACTAGTTCACAGACCAAACATCAAATTAAATTTCAAGCCAAAATAACCTTGTGAAATATCTTTAGTGAGGTATATATTTGCAAATGTTAATTTTAAGTGTGTTTTGGCCAAATAGTTAACTAGTATCTTTGTGTGTGTCAAAATAACTTGGATATTCTATGAATTTACATGTACAGATATGACAGCAGAGGGCTCTGTGTCACTAGGATTAGTGAAACTGACTACATTCCACAGCAGATAACCAGTGTGTCCCTTGAGATATGTGGTTAGAACTACTAAAAAAAAAAAAAAGATACATTGAATTTTCATACCTTCATTCATGCTCATATTGTAAAACTGTCCAGCTGGTGTATAAATTTGTTTACAATCATTGCATGGGCATTTTTAAGGAATATTACTTGAAAATATTTACTCCAGATTGACGTGTGGTTATAATGTATTACATTCAAGTATGTAGTGCTTCATTTTATTGTGATGTTTACTTTTAATATCTTCTGTGATCTACATGTTTTTTTTTTTTGTTTTTTTTTTGTTTGTTTGTTCTTTGTTAGCTCAGCTGACTTATCAGTCAGCTGAACTTTTCTTATGGTCCTTCGTCTGGTGTTGGCATAGGCGTCTGTCCATCAACAATTTGCATTTTCAATTTGTGGTCAAAAACCATTGGCTGGATTCACTTTAAACTTGGCAGGGGTGTACCTTGTGTGGGTCTTTACCAAGTTTGTTTAAATGGTCATGGTCCAATAATTTTTATGATTTTTTTTCTTCCATTTTTTGAGCAAAATATTACAAAATTATCTTCTCTGAAACCACCCAGCCAATGCTTTGAACTTAAATAGGAACACATCCAGGGACCCCTAGACCTCAATTTGTTCACCAGGTGGCACTGCAGTTTGTTTCTATTTTGTCACAAATTTGTATGTGTTTTCACCATTTTTGACTTCTGCAAAACCATCACTTCCATTCTTCTGAAACTCAATGGAAATGTAGCTTGTGAAGGGTCAAACATTGTTCACTAGGTAATGGTGTTCTGCATCTCAGATTTGTAACAAATTTTTTAATCTGGGTACTTTCGGATTTCTCCATATATTCCCATTGATTGCAATGCAAGTCAGTGGGGATTGTAATGACAAGTCACATTCTTACAGCTTCTCCAAAACTGTCAACTAGTTTCATATCAAAGTTGGTGGGTGGGGATGTACCTTGGGTGGGTGACTACCAATTTTGTTCAGATGGTCACGGTCTAATGATTTTTTCATTTTTATGAATTATTTTGTTCATTTTTTAAACAAAATCTTAAAAAAATTCTAAACCATCAAGCCAATTGCTTTGAAATTACATAAGGGCTCTTCTGATGACCCCTAGACCTTCATTTGTTCACCAGGTGGTACTGTGATTTTTTTCTAGTTTTTTTGATTAAGTTTTGTGTGTTTTTGCTGTTTTCAACTTCTCCAAATCCATCACTGATATTCTTCTGAAACTTGGTGAAAATGTAACTGGATCTTTTTCAAGCTTATTGGGAATGTAGGTGGACTTGATCTCCACCAAATTTGTTCACTGCATGGAGGTGTGGTCATTTTCTGATTTTTAACAAATTACCAAAATTTGGAAAGAGTCAGTAAGGGGAGATACTCATGTTAGCAACAAGATGATGGTCTTAAACAAAGGTGACCTTGATCTCATAATGAAGTTCACAAGGTCACTTCAGTCTGTGCATATAAGGTTAGCTGTCCACTTGTTTCATTTCATTTTTTTATGTTTAAATAGAGTTGTACAGAAAGCCTGCCAATGCATTAACCATGACCAAACAGTAGTAAATACAGTATATATTATTTAACTGTCTTCTTGCCTGTGTTTCAATGTGATTCTCTTAGCTCATTGTTTTGATAAAACCTCAATATTATTTTAGCCAAGGTATAAGTGAATTAAGTATCTGATCTTACATTATCAGAATGCTTATATGTATATTAAACTGCACTGCAAATGCACGTGTGAACTGTATGTTTTTTGTTTTACTTCCAAGTTTTTTTTAGTTTTTAGCTCTGCTGACCCAAGGTCATAGAGCTTATACAATACTCCTCTTGGTTCATCCATCTGGCTGTCCATTCATCAATTCCATGACTCCATCTATCCAGAAACCTTTTTCTGTGAGCGTGATATAGTCCACAGTTTTCAAGATAACTCTATGTAACTTTCAGGGCTTCTAAATTGTATAAATGTTTAACCCTTTCCCCCTCACACCGGCCAAAAGCGGCTGGTAGGCAAATGTCGTCTGCTTCAATGTTTTCAACGAATTTCAACAGTTATGAAAAACAATTTGACTGAGAAATGTACATGAGACTTATCAGATCACATGCCCCAGGTCAACAGCTTTCCTTGGTATGGGTTGGGCACTTTAAGGAAAGCTGTTGACTCAGTCGTAATTCAAGAGGGGAAGGGTTAAGTTGAGTTTGATGAAAGTGGCAGTTATTGTATTATGTAATATTTGGACCAAAAAATGAACATTTCAAGAGTGCCCTTTTCATCACAAGACTTAGCAGGAATGTAGGTCAAGCAAAGAGATGAAAGGTGGCTCCACCTACAGTATTCCTGAAGATATGGACTGAAATGTGTTAAAAAGACATGAGTAGATTGTCTTGTTTTGAACATATTCAGTCGCAATAAGGGAAAAGGGTAAATGCCCTCCTTGCAGAGGAGAAAAGTGCATATGACATGACATTAAAACATAATCAAAGAGGGAGCATGGCGCATTGAAACAAGAAGAGTGAGGACATACTCCCTGCCTGAGACAGATCGGACAGATAGTAGGCTATAGATATACCAAAAACTGAGTAACAATTTATCCGTTTTGTTGTAAGCGTGTGGCAGGTGCTAGGACATATACAGTGAGTCCTGGTAGAATTGATGTAACAGCATCAATGACGAAGTGTTAACCTTTAAAGCGCTAATTTAAGACTGACTCAACAGCTTTCTTTGGGGCACTTTGCGTGCAATGCGCGCAAAGTGCCCCAAAGAAAGGTGTTGACTAAGACTACTTTTTGCTTTAGACCAGACTTCCTGGTATTTGAATGAAAGGTATCTTTATGAGGAATTTGAATCTTAACCATTATATGTTTAACGGGAATGAGAAAACAACTACAGCTCTGATTAGCACTTTAAGGGTTAAGTGTAAAGGATATATTGCTGGACAGAAATAAAGACTATCTTTGTTTACAGTAGAGTCACAACCTCTTGCTCCATATTAAAAGGTTTGCAAAGTAAATAGAGCAACAAATATAACGGAAGAGTAAAATATTGCATATCAGGGCCATGCAAAAAGTAGTGCCATACATCTTCAATTGCAGGACCACAGTTACAAAAAGGAGAAGAGAGCACATCTCGCATGGGGGGGTGGGGGTCATATGGTTCCTTAAAGCAGTGTCTGGTAGAATGTTGCACCAGCTCTCGGCCCAGTGGACACCCACCTGGTACAAGTGCAAGGCATTATTTAGCCCTATTCTACGTATGCAGGCCAAAAGACTACATCCAAGTCAAAACCCCAAGGGCACCATTAACTGGAAGACGGTGGCTGCCCTGAGGGGACCAGTATCAGGAACCTATGCAAAGGAACCTTCTAGGCTGGCAAAGGAGTAAATAGTCCCCTCCAGCATGACCAGGTCATGCAGGTAGTGCTCTGCAAAAGTCTTAGATGATCACCAGCAGCAAGCCCGGAGGATATATAATAACAGCGACATTCTTTAGGGCTTGCCAGGAGGATATATAGACAACAGCGACATTCTTTAGGGCTTGCCAGGAGGATGTCTAGACAACAGCGACATTCTTTAGGGCTTGCCAGGAGGCATTAAAGGCTTGCACCTAGGTAACTCTAACTGAGACCTGCGTCAGGGCTGGAGGCCTGTCCAAAGCATTCTTGTAGGCCTTCAGGATGGTCTGCTTAATCCATGATGAGATCGTATTTTGGCAGACTTGGTCCTTTTGGGACTTACCCAGGGGCAAAAACAGGGCAGACCTCTGACCCCTTGCACTGTCCCTGTGGGAGAGATACCAACAAGGAGCTCTCACCAGACACAAGGCCTTCTCCACAGCAGGTAGAGCCGCATCCATGGCACCAATGGTAAAGACTCTAAAGGCCACAGATGGATTTCAAGCCACTTGGTTCTGTACAAGGAAGCCTCAGTGAGGTCACCTCAGAGTGGTCAGACTACCATTGCATTTGGTCATGGGCCAGAGTGTGGATCTCGCTTCCTGTAGCGCCAGAAGTGTTAACAGAAAACAAGTTGTCCAGTACTTGAGGTCCACCCTGTGGGGGTCCTCTAGGCACTCAAAAAGCCACCTTTTCAGCATGACTAAGACAAGCGGAAAGTCCTACCATGATAGGATCTGCCTATCAGCTGGTCTGTCCATGTACAAGGAGGCAATGAGTGTGACAGGTGTAGATCACTCCCTATGTGAATGTCTAGGACATTCGCCAGGGTTGAGGAGATGGTGGATGGAAACCCCTCGATGGTTCTTGAGCTCTTACTGGGGACCCACTGGTACAGCAGGATGTCTGTGATACGTGGAGACCACGGATGGATTCTGATGCATCAGTCAGAAAACACCTTCTATTGAGCTGAGTATACCACTAGAGAAGGGTCTTGAAGCCCCCCTCGGTCAGTTCTATCTGCGACGGATTCTGAGAAACCTCTGTCAGCGATGTGCTTTGTGACAACCGCCAAGGGTCCGCTGCCTGGTGTACATGCTTCTGCAGTGGACCTGGACCATCATTAGCACAGTCAGAAAGATTCAGGTGCTGGTATTAATCTTTGCAGAGACAATATTTAAGAGGACAAGTACCCATTATAAAAACAAGTCTTTCAATCATAATACCTTTATATTAGACTATGTTTAATGAATCAACAGAATGTCATTCAAAGATTTCCAAAACATAGATAAAAAATACAATTCAGTTATTGGTATACCAGCCCTTAACTGCCTGGTCACGTGACACTAAGACTTTAGACAATACATTAGCAATCAAAGGTCAGGTCTACATTTTTCTTTTTAAGAAACAGATCAAATATTCCATTTTGCCTGGATTTTAAATGCGTTTTTTATTTATTTTTTTTTAATTTTGTGAAATACACAGGAAAGCCAGCCTCACGTTTATCTCTTTCCATGCCAAACACTACTAAAATCGAACTTTTTAAAATGATATGCTCTGAATTATCAAAGGGATGCTATATTCATATTCCTTATAAACTGAACTTGCATGCCAGTAGGCCCACCAACAGACCCATAGTTCCACTGATACAGGTCAACAGCTTTCCTTGGCAATTGTTGGTGTAGTCCACGCAAAGCACACCAGGAAAGCTGTTGACTCAGTCCAAAACTTGGCCATCTCAATCTTTTCCATTACATGAATGCAGAAATTTTTCTCTGAAATATGAGAAATTTAAGACTTTTGTTTTTTATTTTCCTTGAATACCTCCCAAGAGTGCAAAATTTCTAGCATTGAATCATATTTCATTCAAAATCTTCTTTTGTTTGGGACTGCGATAGATGATAGTATTAAGATATTTTGAGAGAGGTTATACAGAGAATGCAAATATAGGCCTTTTTACCATTTCGATTGTTTGCATTTTTGAAATATAACTATTTTATTATCACTGGAATCATTTTTCAAATATTGGTATCTTAATATTTTCAGTGTCATCCAAACTCATAGGAAAATATAGATTTTTTCTTACTGGTCAAGTGTGGCAAATGCAGGGAAAGTATTCTCCCGCCTTGTCATCATGGCTGGTGCTAGTGGAATGGGTTCCTTTAGTTAAGGGCCATATAGGATTTGAATTCAAAATTGAAACTTCATGTGGGCTTACAATACAATTATAGTGCATAAAACGACGGCATGTGCCAGTTTTCAAGTATTTGCCTGTAGCCAGAAGAATTGGCGATCAGCAGGCCTATAGTTATTGTCATTTGTTTAGTTGCAATAGGACAAAAACTAGGCATCTGGGAAAAACTATAAAATTAAAATTTAAGCAGAGTAATAATAGTAGGCCTATGTTGTCTATTATTACAGCTTTCGGCATTTATCATGTGGTAGCCTAGTAGTGTACTGGGGGGATGGAATTTGGAACATAGGGTTGTCCCAAGCATGCACAGGGTGTTCAACAGCCTCCATGAGTTACATAGGTTATTTTGAACTTCAATTGTATCCCAAGTACACTGACCATTAGATGTGAGACTGGGCTAGATGAAGGCGTACTGGGCAATCCCCTGGCTACTCATATCTGCCAATATCGCAATTTGGACAAACTTAACACCAAGTGTTTTTGACAGACAGCGACGAAATATTCGAGATTTACATCTTAGTCTATGGCATGGACTCACAGTGCTGCCACTGGTGGCATTAACTTGAACTGTTATCAAAAACACATTGAATTCTTCATGGGGATAATGCATTCAGGTGGAACCATATACTTCCCATAAAATTTGGATTTGCCCAAAAGTCAAACTTGTTAAATTTTGGTGACCTTGACCTATTTTTCAAGATCATTAACCACTTCAGTAAAGGACAGTACATTTTATATTTTGAGAGAGAATAAGGCAAACAATACCAAATATCAGGCAAATGTGTATCCTGTATTGGCTATTGATATCGATATTGCGTAATGTGGATGACCCGGAAAAATACTTTCTCAAGGTCACAGAGAAACACTTCAGGAAATGATTTTTTTTTCTGCAATGGCCATTACAGCTTGTGTATGGTATGTAAGGTCCTCCATATCATAGGCCAGTTCAAGCAGGCCATGCCTGTATCACTGCACCATGGTGTCAAGAATATGGTGAGCCTGCACATTAATGCCATGTTAATTCAGCAACAGGCCTTCCTGAACATGTCGGCAATCAACCAGCATCTGGGCTTGCACTTATACACACCACCTATAGAGAAGACATGGCCATTCGATCGTCAAGCCCTGCAGTCAGTGATGCAGGACAATTGCCACGAGTCTCGTCTGCAGATGCAGCTCAGGCCTTCCGCCAGCAACACCACTGCGGAAATGTCCGGGGACGCAGTGTTGTTGTAAACAAAAGTAATTCCACGGACAAAGTAAGAAATTCAAGTGGTGGTGGCCAAGGCAGTGGAGGTCACAGCGGCTACTCAGGGAGAAGTGGCAGCAGAGGACGGGCAGCGGGCCTGAGCCCACAGCCAGCCACCTGGCATACCTGACGGGCAGCGGGCCTGAGCCCACAGCCAGCCACCTGGCATACCTGACGGGCAGCGGGTCTGTGCCCACAGCCAGCCACCTGGCATGCCAGACGGGAAGCAGGCTTGAGCCAGCCACCTGGCATGCCTGGTGGGCAGCAGGCACCACTAGAGCAAAGATCGGCATATTTTAAATCTGGTAGGTGCAGGTTACATCTTATACATGACCCAAATCTTTGTCTTTTTCCATTCAGTCTGCTTTCCACAAAAAGTAAAGTTGGGATACAGATCGGTACTCTGCCTTGCGACTTAACAACAGAATCTTTGCTTTGCATTGATGGTAACATATTCACTTCCATAATTTGCACATGTTTAAGCATTTTCTGAAGACCTTTTACACTTGGCGAGAGTTCAGTCATCAGCGTGTGCTAAGGCTCCAAGACAACGTGAGGCAATATGATGCTGACCCTGCCTTTTCTCATACTTTTAACAGCTCATTAAAGTAAACTGTAAAAAAAAAAAAGTACAGGATGTATCACTCCCCCTTTATAAAAACCATTGACTACATTAAAGGTATGAGAATATTCATTTTCCCAAGCTACACGGACTTGATAATTTAAGCAACAATTTAGAAGTAATCTTAAATGAACAGACGGGAACTGCCTATCAAGAGGAAGTTGATACAATTTATCTAATGGGACTTTAACAAATGCTTTAGAGGCATCTACAAGACAAACAAACACGTCACTGCCATTTTGATTATAATAGGCGATTGTCTTAGGAAGGATTGTTGTTCAGATATTTGTAGAGTGGCCCTTCTTAAAAGCAAATTGCAAATCCAAGGTTTGGAGAAATTCAGTGTCATTTTGTAATATCACTATGTCCTGTAACTTGCAGAGACATGAGGTAAGTGCTACATATCCCTATACTTATAGTGGCTAATACTGTACGATCTGATGTGAACCCGTTCACCAACACGGTGGCAGTAACAAAGACAAATGAACTTGAAAAATGTCTGTCCAGAACTTGATGTGATTTGAAAATAAACCAACGTTTCCATCACCTTTTAACATTTTCTTTTCCATTTGTTTGAATGTAACACAATATGTTTCAAATGCATCCATTACGTTTGAGGAGAGGTAAGCAATGTTGTGGGCATTCAGTTTCTTAAAGTAGCCTGAAATAAATAGGGTTCTATTACAGCTAAAGAATATAATTTTCTGGATTCTTTTCTATTCACAAAAATTTAACAAAGCAAATTTGGTGCTTCTACAGGCACCAGTTTTACAGTTTTTAGGTGCAAATCACAGTGGTCAGTAATGGCAATACGGAATTCTAGCCTTACTGACTATTAAAGCGCCATCTACAGGGCATATGTAGGAAGCTTTCATTTTTGCTCTTTATTAATCCTGTTGTTTATTTTTTCATGACAAGTTGACTATCCTCTTCGTTCGAAGGTACATATCTATACAAACACCCATATTCAACGGCAAACATCTTTGCAATATCGACTGAAGGAGAAATATATTATCGCTGTTTCATGTAACCGCAGATGATAATTTCTTAATTTTCGTAACTTCAGTCCATAACTTTTTGTCATTTTTCTCAGCAATACTTTCAGCTAAGTTTTCATTCTTTACCTCATCCTCTCGTTTAAATCTGATCACATCATAATGGAAGGGTGTCCTAATTTTCCTCATTATCTGGGCAGCTAAACCCGCTCTCGGTTTTCCATTCTTTCCAAATGTTCCACCCAAATTCGCGTTTTCTTCTGGTGCTCTTCCCTTTCAGTCCAACCTGGACGCTCATGTTTATCTGAGGATTTTGGGAATGACACGTCACCAGACTTGAAATAACAATGAACAATCTTACGTGTAGCAAGTATTGATTCGATCACGATGAATAGCATGGGAGGAAGTGAGATTTCTACAATAAAGCGTCTCCATAGGTAATATGACATTCCTTAGCTGTGCGTTCAAATTCGTAGTTTTTAAACTGGTAAAGTGTCGTTTATCAGCAAGCTGTTTTTTTTTAATCGTCGAGCCATAACTGGCAAACAACTGGGTGATGTGTTGATGGATTGTCATATTCGACAATAATATATCCGCTAGATAACACAGAAACAAGATTACTTGAGAAAAGGAAGTGATCTATGCCAGATTTAGATGTTAAATCTCCTGTGACATTGGTAAGGTACACATCTGACATATCTCACGCACGTTCACCTGTTCCTGAATTCGCAACAAAAAGTTTCGAAAAACGAACCCAGAATATAATTTTGAATCAATGGAATCTGGTTCTTCTGGAAAATGGTAAATCTGGCAAATGTTAAGAACATCTACGTCAAATTATAATGCAACTTTAGACCGGAACGGTATTTGTATTTGGTAAATGACTATAATACGAAAGGGATTACTCAATTCAGAGTTAGCGCCCACAGTTCTAAAATTGAAACCGGAAGACATAAAATACTTATTGAAATGGGTATAGGGAAAATGTGAAACACGCTGAACAATTAAAAACGTCATACATATTTTAATTAACTGCAAGAAATTTTCGGTCCACCATAAACAGTTTTTTGAGAATGTAATCGAAATTTTCCCTACGTTTTTGGATATGGAAAAATTCACATTTATTTTGAAATTAAAAGACTTTGATATGATACACCATACAGCTTTATTTTTTGGCTCCATCATTACCACCAGAGGGCAGTTTTTCCTTTTTTTACCACCCTATATTTGGTCATGTGGTTGTTGTGTTGTGAGTCTGTGGTTTTAACACTATGCATGTGAGTGTTTCAGATGTGTTGGTATGTTTTTTTCTTGTTTTTTTTTGTGTTTTGTTTTTGTTTGTTTGTTTTTTTGATAAAACGTCAAATGTATTTTGATAAAGCTCGAATAAGTTTCAATTTTTATGTTCATCTCCGGTGAAAGTCTTGTCAAAACACAGAGGTATACGTACGCAACAAAATTTGCATCAAAAGGAAAAAAAGAGAACAACCCCCTCCCCCCCAAAAAAAACAAACAAACAAAAAACACACTTACAAAAACAGCAACAAAAAACCCAGTTATATCACAACGATTTTGGTATAAGCATTATAAAACGCCAGTATGCAGCTTGAGAAAGATTTACCCTGAAAGCCCGGGTCATTTGAGTGAAAGCAGAGTTTTAAATTGGAATGAAACTACTCCATGGCAGCATGGGTGTTCATACTTACCATTTTTCATATATGCTACAAATAACAACGTGTTATTGTCAATACTGAAGCCTATGTGCATTTGCTGTATCTGCCTGTCGAAAACATGCAATTTACAGCACATGTCCAGTTCAAGCCTTGCACTGCTTGGACCGCGAACTTTCTTCCACTGATCAAGTCCCAATGCACAAAAAAACAAGAATGACATTCTAATAAGTAATATAGCTTTGTAATGTCACGTGACCATCAAATTGTATGATTCGTTTAAATGAAATTCTTAAATGTAGTTAAGTCATCCACGGGGGGGGGAGAGAGAGAGAGAGAGAGAGAGAGAGAGAGAGAGAGAGAGAGAGAGAGAGAGAGAGAGAGAGAGAGAGAGAGAGAGAGAGAGAGAGAGAGAGAGAGAGAGAGAGAGAGAGAGAGAGAGAGAGAGAGAGAGAAAGCAGAAAATCCTGGACTGTACCCTGTAAGTCAAACTTAACAGAGACCTAAGGTGCATCCCCATCGAGTTTGAAGAGAACCTAGCTGGCAGTTTGGGAAAGGAAGTGGAAATGTGAAACTGTTGACATATGGTGCACAACGACAAGTGTGGCCCTGACATAAGCTCCCTCTGTTAGCCAGTCAGCTTATCAAAAATTGTTGGCTTGGATTTTTTTTTTTATTTCACTCGTTCAGATTTGTTAGCACAAAATATCGCATACTGCGAAGCTTCCAATACCTATTAACATGAGGACAGCGTAACTGTACGCGCTACTTGTCAGTAGCTGCTTTTTTGTCTCTTGTCATAATGTCAGCAGCTGCTTTTCTGTCTTTTGTCATAATATCATTAGCTACTTTTCTGTCTCTTGTGATAATGTCATTAGCAGCTTTTCTGTCTTTTGTCATAATGCACATATGAAATGAAAACATTTGGCCAAAGCTAAAAGAGTTATGGACACGTTTATATAGTGTTGAACGATCTCTGTGAATAAATTATAATTAACCATTGAAGTGCTAATCACTGTTAAGGTTGTTTTCCCACTACTGTTAGATATATAATGGTTAAAAGATTCAAATTCGTCATGAAAATACCTTTCATTCAAATACCAGCAAACGTAGTCTAAAGCAAAAAGTAGTCTCAGTCAACAGCTTTCCATGGGGCACTTTGCGTGTAGTGTGCGCAAAGTGCCCCCAAGAAAGCTGTTGACTCAATCTTAAATCAGCACTTTAAGGGTTAATGGTTCGATATATCCAGCATCCCAACACAAAAAGCGATGCAAGCTTAGCTTGTTCCAATGTAAAAAGCATCTGCAGTGCAAATGAAATGTAACACTACAAAATTTGCGGCCCGAAAATAAGAAAAGTATAATCACTTGATACTTTTTATCAATATAATTTTCATTTGGACAACCGTGGGTAAAATGTCCGTTATTATCATAATTTTCTTTGTTGATTCCGGCATAACATCGATTTAATAAGAACATAATGAGTGACTCCGCAAGTTCCCTCGGGTCAGCTTGATGTAAAAGTGTTCCGGGTTTTCCCCACCAAAATTAAGTATTCATATAAACTAGGATCCTGTGGATCCTGTGCTGCCACCTAGGCTGCAGCAAGGAACTTGAAAGGAAGGAGGGCATATTCATGTAGTAAGCATGGTCACGTTAACTTCTATGATATAAACTAACAACTTGAGAAAGCAAAAAAGCTTAACAAGTCATTATCTAAATTTTAAAATACACAAGGTGCTAAACTTATTTAGGAAATTCATTTTTTTTACAAAAAGTGTTATATCTGGATGGTTAAGTAGCAGAACTGGTTCAAGTGCCCTCATCATGGCTGAGGCATAGTTCTGTTGCCTAGCAACTGATAGGACCACACTAGGTCTGCAGTTAATATAGTTAAGTATGACTACCTCCCGTTGAATTGAACTTTATTAACATAAAGCATAGCAGATTTTGGCATGAACCAACAAAACTTCACATTCTATAAAAAAAAGCAGTATACAAGAAATAATTTCTACAAGCATGACTTGTTATCAGGAAGTATTTACACGGAGTGACCACACAAGTGTGTCCTGAGCTGGTCTTCTTATATAACGCATGTATACGCTTATGATGTCCTAAGATATTAGACCTCCTTTTAAAGACTGAGTTGATAAAATCAAAATTTAATTTGCAAGCTGTCACAATTCCATCACATGATGTCATTATATAGTTAAATTTATCTGTTTATCAAAATTTCTACAAATTGATGTCAGATAACTTAAGTATACAGGTTCTCCCGTAATTCACTAAACCAAATACACATGGTGACAAAAATGGGCTGCATCTTCAATAATACTGCCATTACACAGCTGGTTCGTTCTCAACTCAATAGGTGTTTTGCGTCTGGTATATCTGCCTACTTCAGTGTGCAAGTTATGAACGCTAATACGCTTATACATAAAGTATGAAAGTCATCCGCTCTCCTCGGATAATGCGTTCCAAATGACCGAACCATTACATGCAAAAGCCTTTTGAAAAATAGACTTCTTGACAGCGGGTACCGTAACTTCCATTGTAGTTGTACTTCTTGTGTTATATTCACTAACTTCTGACACAAGATTGACTTGATCAGACATGTAATACGGTGCTAGTCCGCACACACATTTTAGGCAGTATGATAGCGCCTCCGTTCACTGAGAGTTCTGCAACCGAATCGCGCGACCTAGCTCTTCCCCTCCAGGATCGATGTACTGTATAATCATTTATATTCCCAAACTTAAAATGTCCCGAATAAGCCTCAAAAGGGATATTTTCCCGAGCTTTATTTTCCCGAATTGACACCACCAGCAGCACCAAAAAAAAAAAAAAAAAAAAAGGTATAAATTATATGAGACCTCCCATTTGTGTGTGTGGAAGTTGCTTTTTATATTTCAATTAAAGAATGCATGATGTAAATTTAAATGTTAACATATTTATTTGTACTGGATTACCCTATAGCACATAAAATGACTAATATAATGGGTTCTCCAGACATGGAGAAACGCACAATATATACAGTACATACAGGACATTACAAACTATGTTACCAGATCTTTTGTATATACATGTATGTAAAATATGAGTGTTGTGATATACAAGTAAATCGGGGTAGTAATACCCAGTACAGAATATATGGTATAGTTTGCGACAGAAGGCATGTAACTATTCACTGGTGACAGGGGTAATAGGAAAACAAAACCAACAACAGTAATTGGAGCAGGTAAATAAATAGATAAGTACATACATAATTTCATCAACAAGAGGTTATACATTATAATATTGACAAGGGGAAAAACTTTTCATATTCAACCAGTAGGTCGCATTAAAATTAAAAAACGAAACGTCTACTTCTGCTATATAATTCTATACTGCATCGAATATTTGTATGTTCAGGATATCTGGTAATTCACTGCTGCCAAAAAGGAAAATACGAAGCAGTCTTTCATTAGCGATATAGATTATCAAGTTATGATGAACACCCGGAGAAATGAGCGTATAGTAGCATCGAGAAGTTTTTTTTTTCTAGAGGGAAGATATTTAGGACAAAAGAAGAAGAAATTAAAAATATCTCCAGTGGGGAAAGAGCAGGAGCAAGTGGGACTTGGAATATCATTTATCTTACTAAGGTCAGAGTTGAGCCTAGAGAAGCCCAGTCGCAGCTGGGTCTGACAGATATTCAGGTAACGCTGACCATGGAAAAGAAGGCAGGGATATCGTCCACGGCTAGTGAGGTTGCCTTGAGTTTGGATTTAAAGTTTGAAGCGAAATGGAATTCCGAATATCTGAAGGAATGTTGTTCCAAAGTGTGCTGGTGTGGGGGAGGAAAGATTTGTCATAACGTTGAGTCCTGCATTGGATGGTGCGTATTGGGCCGGAATGGCGCAAGCTCGACCAATGGTAGTAGGCGGTAGCAGGTTGGAGAGATAGGAAGGAGTAAGATTATGGATCATTTTGTAAAGTAGGATCAATTAGAAGTATTTATGTCGGCTAGCGATGGTAGGCCATCCGAGTTCATGTAATAGTTTGATATGAGAAGTGTGTCTTAAAGCGCCAGTGCATATTTTAGCCGCCTCATACTGAATAGATTCAAGTAACTTTTTAGGCCTTGGCCACAGTTATCATAAAGAACTCAACCATATTCTAGGATGGGTCTAACCATGGAGAAACACAGCCTGGCCAGGGCTTTTCGGGAAAGTTTGAATGTAAACCTACGGAGAAGGGCAATGCGCTAGCTAGCTTTATTTACAATACGGGTTATGTGAGCATGCCAAGATAAATTACTGCTAAAAGTAATACCTAGGTGGGTATGGGAATTAGCCTCAGGTATAGTTGACTGACCAAGCTGAACCGGTGGATGAAGTGGTCTATTGATTTTGACAGAGAAGACGACTGATAAAGATTTAGCAGCATTGAAAATGACTCGCCATGATTTTCCCCAGTTTCGAATATGAGCAAGATTGGTGTTCAAGTGTCGAGAAGATTCTGTTGGATTTTGAACAATTTTGAGCAAGCTTGTGTCATCTGCGAAGAGTTTCACGTCACAGGTAAGGTCGTCCACTAGATCGTTTACGTACACCAGAAACAAGAGTGGACCCAGTATGGATCCCTGGGGTACACCAGCTTCAATAGGCAACCATGAAGACGCTTGACCATGAATAATCACACGTTGAAAATGATTTAAAAGATAACTTTCAATTCATGCCACAATATCATCAACGATACCTAGTTGACGAAGTTTGAGTAAAGGCCAGGATGTTAGACCTTGTCGAAGGCCTTAGATACGTCTAAAAAGACCATACGGGCTTTATTAGAGTGTTCAAGGCCCGCATATATATATATATATATATATATATATATATATATATATATATATATATATATATATATATATATATATATATATATATATATATATATATATATAAATATATATATATATGTATATATTGTGAATAATATACACAAGTTGATTTATGGTAGAATCGTCAGCCTTAAAGCCAGACTTTTTGGATGTCAGAAGGTTATTGACGAATAAGTATTCCTAGAGAGCAATAAAGACCAGTCGTTCGAAAGCTTTGGACACGTTGCACAGTAAGGACATAGGACGATGGTTACTTTTTATCTGCTTATTAGACTTTTTTAAACACAGGACATATATTGGATTTCTTCCAAGAGTCTGGAGTACCAGTTCTCGTTAGGCTAAGCCCGGCGGTTTGTAAAATTGCAGCACAATACGTCACTGACCATAGAAAGGGAAATTATTGTTATGAATCAGAGACTTCAAGTTCTAAGCTGTACTTCCATGGTAAAATCGAAACAAATTTGTCTTTTCTTGTCGAACGCAGGTGGTCTGAGCAAGACATGTCACTTCAATTCTGGTGACGAGCGTGTGAAAACAATGTTCCTATTCTCGATATAGCAATTGAAAACTCCACATATAAGGATGGACAATCAAGTAATAATAACACTGTGTTTTTCCCCACCCTATCTACAATAGGAGTATATCGATAATAGGTACATCAACTATACCATATAGAAGATGTTTATGTGTTGTGACTTTATTAGATTTAATCTGCCAAAGTTTTCGCGAGTTAAATATTCTGGAATGTGTCCAATCGGGAAAATTCGGGACTATTTGTCCCTTGCAAAAATTTATGATCATACAGTGATAGAAATTCCCTGTAATTATTCTTGCTGCCATGTCCTGTAGACTTTGTGCTTTGTACGCTGCAATAGAACCATACACGTCCCGAACAGTATCACAATAGTCCTAAAGCGGTTGAATACATGCTAAATATATCATTTTTAGTGCTTGGGGGAGGGGGGGGGAGGGGTTATATCTACTGCATTTTCGAACAAAATGAATTTTATGGTCAACTTCTCCATTGTGGAATCTTCGGACGGCTGAAACCTGGTTACACCTGTCAGTTTCAATGTTAAGATCATGGGCTTTATTCCGACTTCAGTGTTTACGTTTGTGAATCGAAAGGTTAAAATCTGAGTGTGGTGTTCTTGTGAGGTCACTACAGTATGCTCTCAGTATTCATGACAGATTCGGCGACGGCCTTTCAGTAAGTGATTGGATGTTTGCGATACCTACATTTTCCCAGTAATTAAGCTTGAATTTTATTAGCATGTTCCTGATGGTCTACTGTCAGCATGTTTTAGTATTTTGGGTCATGTGATACTTTCTCCTTATGGACGGTTCAACATTTTCATCATTTTTGAATTAGTACCCTCAGTACGCAAGGGGGAGGGGGCTAAATGGGCCTCTACACTTTCACAGAATATGGAAAATGATGGTCAATTTTTGGCCTAATTTGTGCAATTTTGCTACGATTTTCTGGGAAAATAATTTTTAGAGTACTAATTTTTTTTTGGGGGGGGGGAGGGGAGGGTCATGAAATTTAGAAACCTAAGTACTAATTCAAAATGATGATAATGTTGAACCATGCCTTACACACTTTGAAACAGGCTGTCTGGGTGGGTAACATGTATGGAGGTGTGACCAATATTTGCCTGCAGGGCAGACGCTGGTGAGGAGTAAAGGGTAACTACCTATTTCACCCTTGCATGCTGTAGCACAGAAAATTACGGTGCACCCGCAGCAGAAAATGACAAATTTTGATGCGGATTTGCTGTACTGATGAACGTTCGCAAAGTTGCATAAAATTTCGGTGTTGATGCAGTAGTGAACATCCGAATAAATATTCAAAAGAAAACATTATAAATTGCCACCGATACCATCAGTGGTCAATTTATAGAAAAGCGTTGTTTGCCATACGGTTCTTAAAAGCGGATTTGAAATATTAAAACGAAATAGATATTGCGTGAGTAGTTGATTTTGACGTTTATCAATTGTGATTTTCAAGGCAAGAATGTAATCAGAGGGTCTACTTCTGTGACTAAAGCCAGTATGATAATATGGTATATGTGCTGTTCGGTGCTTTTCTATGAAATCTAATAGTCTGTTGTTGAGCACAGAGCAAAAGAGTTTGAATAAGTGGCTGGACACAGCTATACCACTGTAGTGTCCAGGATAAGGGACATTTCCCTTTTGATGAATAGGGGTAATGGAGCCCATTCTGAATTAACATGGAAAAGAAACTGGTTAACCAAAATCTTATCAAATAGTTTGGTTAAAACAGGTAGTACAGTGACCCCCCCCCCCTTCTCTAAACGCGAAGTTAAACACTTTTTTGTAACAACTTTATAAATACCTGGACATGTTTAAGCGCAAACAAATCACGTTTAACTGGTATTAAACAGTTCTAAACACTACATTTAACAAATTCTTGATGTATTTTTCAAACACCAGCATATTTAAGAAAAGCACGTTATTTTTTAAACATCAATGTTCATTCCAATACAAGTTTAAGAAACACCTGGACATGTTTTCAATGGTTCCTTGGCAGATTTAAGATTTCAATCGACCGTAATTTGCATAATTTTGGAAACATTTATTACTTCAAATCAGAGATTTAATTTCATTAATAGGGCAATGGCTCAAGTTTGGATTTCCAGCTGTTCGGTCTCGGCGACGGGCTGTGGATAAAATTTAGGCAGAAAGAAAGAAAGAAAGAAAGAAAGAAAGAAAGAAAGAAAGAAAGAAAGAAAGAAAGAAAGAAAAAGAATTTGGAGAAAACAGCATACCTGTGTTTAGTACATCTAGTGAAAGCCAGTTTGAGTAAGGCTCCTGCCTGTGCTCTCCTGAACAAAGCCTGTTACCTGTATGCCTAGGGTGCTGAATAAATTATCTTGTCAAGATTAAGTGACGCTATCAGACGCCTCACCCCAACTTTGATAAGACCATCAGATAAACTCATATTCTGCTGCAGATAAGACCCATAGCTGTGCTATTTTAAGCATGGGGGCACATAGGTTGTGTAGTGTATATTTCTACGAGTAATGCCCAAGCTTTAGTGGCACCTTGAAGTTTTCGGTCGCCAAGTGTTGAAAAAAATACGCTTGACGCTTGCTCCTTTGTTTCTTTCTTTCTTTCTTTCTTTCTTTCTTTCTTTCTTTCTTTCTTTCTTTCTTTCTTTCTTTCTTTCTTTCTTTCTTTCTTTCTTTCTTTCTTTCTTTCTTTCTTTCTTTCTTTCTTTCTTTCCCTTTTCTCCTCCTTCTTCTCCCCCGTAGGTGAACTACGTGGGGCTTATTCAAAAGTTATCTGCTTACATAAGACCAAATCTTACCAACAAAAGATCTTTGCAGTCTGGAAAAAACAAGAAGCAGAATATGTAGCGCGATTTAATTGTAACAAGGAAAGCCAATGGTAATTGGGAACTCCTATACACAAGAAAAACATGGCGTCCTCTGAAAGGTTTGTATGTGAATGTAGGAAATAAGTCATTGTTGACACTTTTGAGAACGAGTAGTTTGAAGTATTCAATGGCGTGAAGCAGGTGTGTGTTTTCCCACACCCTTTGTCATCGTGATGAATGATTTGTAAAACATTTTAGAAGAAGGTCTGGCTATTAACCATAAGCATAAGTCGGTGTCGGCACTATTGTGTACAGACAAGACTTATGTATTGACTGACAGTCAAGATCAGTGTCTTGTGTTGTAGTAAGGTTGCTACAATTTGCTAATTCAATTTAAACGGTAACTAGAAAAGAAAATAAATTTGTTGTGTGCTTTCAACGCTTAATTGCGTGCTACTGCAGCACACACCAAAGAATTTTAGAATGGCAGCATAAATGAAAAGTCTACAACGTTTGTTGCGGTCTATTTGATGCTTCTATAGCTACCCATTTGAATTGGGACTAGAATGACACCTCCGTCAATAATAGTTTTTAAGATGTTTAAGATTTAAATTTGTATATTCACCTGATTTGCAAAAATGTCACAACTTTGGTCATAGTTCATTTGATGCGGGATGTCTCAAACGAATAATTTGAAGTTGGTTTGGCACGTCTATCTTTAATATCTACCAAACTATGTGAAATTTAGATTTTGTGTATTTGCCTAATATGTTTAAATTGAAATCCTATAACTTTCATTTATGATTCAGGGGATGCATCTGTGTCACAAACATGTAAATTGAAGTTGGAATGGTACTTTTATCTATAATAGTTTTGGAGATATTCAAAGGTTATATTTTTCAATGCCCTAATCAGCATAATTTAAAATTCTATAATTTCTGTAATACTGACGTTTCGAATCCCATGGGTATTAATTCAATGCTTTGGCATCTTTACACATGTGATATTTTCAGTTTATTACCATCTATCTTTTACCAAATATTTTTTTTATGTCAAATAACTATGATCTGAGTCTGAGTCCGAGTCTGAGTCTGAGTCTGAGTCTGAGTCTGAGTCTGAGTCTGAGTCTGAGTCTGAGTCTGAGTACATCGCCCGCCGTCGGCCCATCCGTCAATCCGTCCATCATGCACTTTTTCGACTCCTTCTTCAAAACCTTGAGCCATATCCACTTCGAACTGACATGTGCTTTGGGTGCACAGGTCTCTACTGGGTGCGTTTTAATGGTTACACTCCATACGTTATGGGATTTTAATTTTTTTGCATGTTTGGCAAAATTATATGTATATATATATATATATATATATATATATATATATATATATATATATATATAGTATGTATATATATATATAATATATATATATATATATATATATATATATATATATATATATATATATATATATATATATATATATATATATATATATATATATCTCCATACCAATTTGCTTCGAGATTGTATGGGAAACTTCTGGGGACCCCAAGACCTGAATCGGTTCAACAAGTGGCTCTGTGATGTCTCTATTTTTAAAGAATATTTGTGTCTTTTTGCTATTTGAAGTTTCTGTCGGTACAGAATCGTCATTACGATTGTCTGTGGGTATTTTACAAAGAAATTCACTAGGAACATGTAAAATTTCCCTAAAAACGGCCCACAGAAACCAGGGATACATTTTTGTATGAAAAATGTTGAAAAGAGAGTTTTTCATTCATACTTAGTGCTTTACATACTTTATTTCTGAAATGCTCATTTATTGGTGGAATATACATTTTATTCAAATTTATCAAAGTTTACCAGACTTTCTATTGTTCTAGTATTCACTCATGTATTTCACGTACATACACTATTGCGCAACTGTACCTCGTGGAAGGGTCAAACAAAGTTGTCCACTAGGTGGTGACGCTTTGGATCCTGGATTTTCGTACGGATTCTTCGGTTTGGTAATTGTTGGTTTATGTATGGATTCGTATTGATTCACTGCAAGTCAATGGGCATTGCAATGGAAATTCACAAAAGCCATCAACCACATTCAATTCAAGCTTGCTGGGGATGTACCTTGATTGGGTCTTTAACAAGTCTGTTTAACATGTCACCCTCCCGTGATGTTAATATTTTTGCTGAAATGTTTTGCTCAATTTTTGGGCAATTCTTAAAAATCTTCTCTGAGACCAATAGACTAATTTCTATTTCTTTGAAATTGCATCGGAACACTTCTGGGAACGCCTTGGCAAAGAAGGAATTGATTATTTTGGTTTGAATGGCAAGCTCAGCTTAAGACACAGCCTTTTTGTTTTTGGACAGTGACGTTCGTGAATATATCTTACATCCGGGTACCCCTGCTGATTCTGGCAACATAAATATGCGGCACCAATTAATAGCTTTTCAAACTGAACTTGATAACTTTTGGACTTTTCATTTGTCTGTGAGCAGCCAGGTTCCGTCACATTCATCAGTCTGAAGTACAATAGAAACTCGGACCTTACTCTACTTAGAAAGTAAATATTT
Organism: Hermodice carunculata; assembly: GCA_964020975.1. Lineage (NCBI taxonomy): Eukaryota > Metazoa > Annelida > Polychaeta > Eunicida > Amphinomidae > Hermodice > Hermodice carunculata. The sequence continues at coordinate 97,202,942 of OZ026616.1, read as the reverse complement.
CATCAGCAACAAGAATAATTGATGCTAAATAAAGCTGATTGAATGAATGTCAGCACGTATGACCAGATTTCATAAAAGGGCAACAGGCTATGATATATATATATATGGGAGAACGACAGAGAGCGAGCGACTTGACGATGTGGTCTGCTGTCAACAGACTCAGTAGCGGATAGCGTGCCGAACGGACTCCAAGAGTGCAATAGCAGGGGTCACAATAGCGACGATTTGGGTTGGTTTAATTTATTGACACACAGCCTGTTTTTCCCATGATGCATGTTTGTGACACCTAGCAACCCATGCCATTTGAGGTCAGGTGGGTCAGCAAAGCCCATTACAGTTCAGTGAACTTGAAAGTTTCACCCTGCATATGAAGACAATTTTTTCTTCTTATCTACATGAAGTGCATATTACTAACTTTCAAATTCACCCAGGTGTGATAAAATGAAAGTTAAGTGCTTACTTGGCAACACATAGAGAGTTAAATTTATGTTTGCTAGTTCCCCATGTTAATCTATGCAGAAAAAGTGAGGGTCATGGAAAGTGACCCCAGTATGTGGGCAGTCAACCATGAACAAGATGGGCAGCACCACCTTCAGGCGAATTTAGAACTAACCCAAATACAGACTATTACCAATTATCTGTGTATTCAGCGGAATACACAATCCAATACACAGAATACTGCAGGGCTAGAGATGGGTTTTCCATTGGATTGCATGTTAAACTAACCTCGAATTAAAAGACTACTTTTAAAGCTGCAAGAATGAAATTTATGTGAACAATTCAGCTATGTACATAATTTTACCACACAAATTTGTTTCTACAACGAGCAAGTGGTTTTAAAATTATTAAGCTGTAAATTATAGTGAAAGCTAATGGGAATACACAAAACTAGCCCTGAATGACTGAAATGCCCTCTACAGGAGAGCAGTAGAAGCTTCTGTTCTTGCTCTCCCCTATTTGAAACCTGGACCTTAGGTTCTTGAAGAGGCAAAGCCTCTTTGCGGCTAACTGTGCAGCGGCATGGAGATTGGCGAGAGTTCTTGATTGGCAACTTGAGGAACTTGCGAAATCTACAAATGATCAAGATATCGAGCAAAAATATTGAAACATCGCTATTTTAACAAACTTGAGAGAGACCCGCCAAAGGTATTTCCCCGCAAATTTTGACTAAAAGCTTTATCAGTTGATGTACTTAGAAACCTTCACCATAAGCACTTTAGGCGCCATTACACATAAAAAGCCAATTTGACATCCGGGTAAAGTTTTGTTTGTTTTTGTTTTTTGTTTATTTGTTTTTTGAGAGAGAGACCACCATTGAATGCTCCCTTGTGTTAGTCTCTGAGGACAACATTTACTGGGTACATTTTGGTCATCAGATGTTTACAACATTTATTATAAACATACACGATGCCGTAACTGTTACAATTCCATTGTTATTAATAACAATAAAAATAACAATATATATGATTGTCGTTGTTCCATTTTTTGCTCTGTGTGTGTGTGTGTGTGTGTGTGTGTGTGTGTGTGTGTGTTCTCGAACACTTACTGGTTCCAGAGCCCTATATTTCATCAGCACCTCATTAACAAAGTAGTTCACATCAAATATTTTGGCGACTTATTCATAGCAAATTTTCTAAAATTATCCAATATTGCCTCACCACAAGACCAAGAATATTTGTTTCGTCTGATGATAATTATCAAACTTAAGTGTATATAAGAAATAAAAATGCCTATACAATAATGAATCAATCGTACATTTTAGTATATCTGCTCACTCACTCTTTTATTTTCATTTCCCTGCAATAGTCTTAACCACATCTGAATTAGCAATCGAACATGTTAGTCTGTTTTTTGTGCTTTTTTTGTTTTTGTTTGTTTTTGACATGTTAATATTAATTATGAGGTTTCCAACTATCATTTACCATGGAGAAGTACTTTTGTAAAATATGAATGGAGTGATAGGAATAAAGTCTGAGGTTTAAGTTCATATAAGTACATGTATACTGTGGAGAACAATACCACTGTCACTCCCTGTCGATAACATTATACTGTAACCTTACTCTTATCACCAGCATAGTGACAATCTTATCCTGTGTCATGGTGGATGCACCGTTTTCTTTTAACATCTTAACTGCTAAGGTTCAAAAGAAGGCAAACGGTTTTGAAAAAAAAAAAACAACTTGTAAATGTACGCTATGTGGTGTTTTCAATGGATGCTTCCAGGTTTCGGCTATTCATACGCTTTCTATCAGTCAGACAGCAAGTCTTGCGGCATTAAATCAGTTGAACTCCAGTGGCCCATATTTTATTATGTTTGCTGGTCTGACGTTGCAGAGCAATGTTTCATTGCAGCTGCTATCCCTGCCAAATTAATTTGTTTCCTGTGTGTCATTAACTGCATGTAAATGTTGCAGTATTTTGAAGCGAGGATGTTTTAAAAAAGGACTGTCATTTAGGTTGACTGCATTTATTGTAAACATGCTGATAATGTTATAACGCGCACCATTGCGCGCAATGTAAACATTGTGTGGTTCTATGTAATAAATTGTTACTACGCAATAATTTTGTTCACCTTAATAATGGACCATAGGCGATAAATACAATTATATAGGTTGGCAGGTGTGTGTGTGTGTGTGTGTGTGTGTGTGTGTGTGTGTGTGTGTGTGTGTGTGTGTGTGTGTGTGTGTGTGTGTGTGTGTGTGTGTGTGTGTCACGCACTGCGGGTATTGACATGCCCGCGAAGTTAAGAGGTATGGGTTTCAGAAATTATTATTATGTCTGGGTGCCAACCCAGACATTTTCTTTTTCCAAGAATTCTTTCTTTCTTTCTTTCTTTCTTTCTTTCTTTCTTTCTTTCTTTCTTTCTTTCTTTCTTTCTTTCTTTCTTTCTTTCTTTCTTTCCTTCTTTCCTTCCTTCTTTCTTTCTTTCTTTCTTTCTTTCTTTCTTTCTTTCTTTCTTTCTTTCTTTACTACCAGATTTGTCCGGAGTTTTTCTCGGACCCTACTATTCCGAAAACCACCAAACTTGCCATGGTGACTGACCTACCAGTGAAATTAGGTACCTGACTTGGAATAGTCATGATGATTAAAATTATGCAAATGAGAGGCAATTAAAATTTTAAAAGATCCATATCTTCTAAACTATTGGAGATACACACAGAGTTCTAACTTACACATATAGGTTTGAGACAACTGGCAAATCCAATAGCATACAAACAAAACTTGGGGAATTTTAATGTACGCTAAATTGACCAAATTTCTCCCCAATCCACATACAAGCTTTGAACTGCTTGCTGTATGAGCTATTGCTTGGCCTCCATGGTGCCAGGCAACCATTTTGCATTCATAATCAATTAGCTTGAATCTGTCTCACAGCTTTCTGTCCATGCATGCTAAGTGTACGCTTTGGAAGGTTTGGGTCTTGTAGCAAATTGGTGGTGGTGGTGGTGGGGGGGGGACTCCCAACAACTGTGTAATAATGGGGCTCTCAATAAGGTATCGAGTATCTCCTTCTGTTCATGCAGGAACAGATTGACTCCATGCTGCCATATGTACCAGGCAGGCTCTTGTTTCCACTGGTGTCCTAGCTGGCCTGTTTTTGCCGGAGTCAATGTCAGTCTGCTGAGCTTTTCAGTCCCAAGGGAACTCACGTTCCAGACTTCTAGGCAGAACAAGCCTGAGTGTACCCTCTGTTAAAAATAGACAACATACAGAGCTGAGTCGGCCAGACCAAGGAGGAAAGAATTTGTGTCATATCAGGGGACACTTTCATGTCTTTGTTTTCTCGTAACCAGGGAGATGAAGCCTGTTCTTCATAGCCAATACTGAGACAGTATAGTTTTATCTTGGTTCACAGGTGTATGTTTGTGTAGTTTCTTGAGAGTTTTTTGTTAAAATTTGTTTGTGTAATAAAGGAAGAAAGAAAGTTTTGTATTGCATGTATACACATCCCTCTGAATAATGATATGGGTACACAGTACATGCCCATATACTCATCAATACTGCCCAGAAGGGCTGACCATCTCAGGAGTGGGCACTTTTCTCTGGTCATGAGGGTGCTTACTGTAGAGAGGTTTCACTGTACAGTGGAGCTTGCACTTAAGACCACCTCAATACAAAACTGTCTTTCTTACTTTATTACATAAACAAATTTTAACAGAAGCTGTCAAGAAACCACATATACATGTACCTGTGAACCAAGACAAGCGCTATACTGTCTCAGTATTGGCTTTGAAGAATAGGCTTCTTCAAAGCCAATACTGAGACAGGAAAGCACTTGTACATGTATGAATAATGTACATATACATGCACACATACTCATCCATGTTGCCCAGAAGGGCTGACCCTCTCAGGAGTGGGCACTTTTCTCAGGTCCCATTGGTGACTTTTTTTCTGGTCCCAAGGGTGCCCACTGTAGAGAGGTTTCACTGAATTAGTAAACACTGGAATTTTCTTTCTTTCTTTCTTTCTTTCTTTCTTTCTTTCTTTCTTTCTTTCTTTCTTTCTTTCTTTCTTTCTTTCTTTCTTTCTTTCTTTCTTTCTTTCTTTCTTTCTTTCTTTCTTCCTTCCTTTCTTTCTCTCTCTCTCTCTCTCTCTCTCTCTCTCTCTCTCTCTCTCTCTCTCTCTCTCTCTTTCTTTCTTTCTCCTTCACGACCAAGTTGGTCTGGAGATTTTCTCAAGCCCCCCCTTTTTTTTGAAAACTTGCTATGATGACCGACCTAACCTGTGGAATTGTGCATCTCATTTGTGATAGTCATGATGTTTAGAAGTATGCAAATTTAGGGGCAATCAAAGTTTTAAAAGCTCCATATCTTCCGAAATATTGCAGATACTCAAAATTTCAATGTGCATATATAGGTCTGTGACACCCGCCAATATAATGGACAGTATAAGTTGTAGAAATTCAAATTATGCTAATAAGGGGCTTTAAAAAAATCAAAGTTGAATATCTCCAAAACTATTATACATAGACATGTCATTTGAACTTCAATTTATAGGTTTGTGGTAAAGCCGCATCCAATGAACCAAGAACTAAAGTTGTAGGATTTTTAATTTGTGCAAATTAGGTAAACATGCAAAATGGAAATCTTGAATAGCTTCAAAACTATTATAGATAGAGGTGCCATTCCTACTTCAATTTATGGGTTTGCGGCAAAGCCCCATCCAAAAACCAAAGTTGTGGGCGTTCAATTTAAGCAAATTAGGCAAATACACAAAATTAAAATGTTGAATAGCTTCAAACTATTATAGATCTAGTTTCATTCAAACTTCATTTTATAAGTTTGTGACATGGCCACATCCATTGAACCAAGAACCAAAGTTGTAGCATTTTACTTTATAAAAATTAGGCTAATACACAAAATTTAGATT
>OZ026616.1:97175072-97192572 GCA_964020975.1 Hermodice carunculata | reverse complement strand
ACACACACACACACACACACACACACACACACACACACACACACACACACACACAAGGTTAACAACACCAAAACAAACGCGATAAATATCTTCCTGTTAGCGGACAAGGTAACCATAGACCTGGAATCCACCATTACTAAGACATAAGCCAACGTGTCTGTTTGATCTTTCAGGATGACTCAAGGTCACCATCACCAACACCTGAAGAAACCACAGGTGGTTTCCTCCTATCAGTGTAAGCATAGGCCTGGGATCCACCATTATCACGATGTAAGGAAGAATGCAAGTGTTGCTGATATTCCCATGGGAACATTGTTAACATGCACAGGTTCACTTGCCAATTTCAATAATTCAATAAAGATCAGGAAATGCCACGTAATGGGCAAACATAGCGCTGATTGAGTCTAGGAACATTCCAACCAAGTTTGAAAAGAAGTCAGTATCCCAATTCTAGAGAAAAAGTTGGAGGTAGAAAAAGACCCATGAAAGTTGGTAAAAGATACTGAGACACCATATGGGGCACATGGTTGTGCCCCATATGGTCTCCTGAATGTAATTCTTCACCCGATCCTCACGAACAAAAGAAAATGTCTTAATGATTCAGAAAGTTACAGGGGCATTGCCCTTGGTAGTATTTTGGGTTAACTTCTTGACCCAATCATTATTAATGATAACCCTAAGGTACTTGATACTTCTGATTTGCAGTTTGTGTTTAAACCAAACATTTCCACAACTAATTGTACATTTGTTGTCTCCGAGTGTATGAATTATTTTAAAAAGCATGGTTCTAATGCCTATGTAATGTTTCTAGACGGGAGAAAAGCTTTAGACGTGCGGATTATATCAAACTGCTTACGTTACTGTTACATAAGGGGTTAAATTCTATTTTATGTCGTTTTTTATTGAAAATGTATGTGAACTAAAGTATTAAGGTTAAATAGGGCAACACATTATCAAGATCGTTCGGCTGCTTGAAATTAAGCTTGGAATTAAGAAAGATGGAACTCTTTAACCTATCCTTTTTGGAGTACATATAGATGAACTGCTTCTCAGGTTAAAACAGTCCCGTTTGGGGTGCCACATTGGCAATATTTTGTTGACGCCGTAGCATACGCTGACGATATCGCATTATTTTGTGTGAGTGCCAACCTAGACGTACTGTTTTCTCAAAATTCTCTTTCTTTCTTTCTTTCTTTCTTTCTTTCTTTCTTTCTTTCTTTCTTTCTTTCTTTCTTTCTTTCTTTCTTTCTTTCTTTCTTTCTTTCTTTCTTTTTCTCTCTCACTCTCTCTCCTTTCTTCTATCTGCCACATAATATGTCCGGAGCTTTTCTCAGACACCGTGCAATCTACAATGTTTTAACTTGGCATAGTAACAGAGCTAGTAGGGAAGTTGACTCTCTGATTTGGAATAATCGACATGTTTAAAATTATGCAAACTAGGGCCGTTCAAAATTTTAAAAGCCCATATCTTCCAAACTATTTCAGATAGACACAAAATTTTAAACGGCACGTATATTTTTGAGATACCTGCCAATCTAATGGACAGTAAATGAAAGTTGTACAATTTAAATTTTTTGCTGATAAAGGCATTGAAAAATTTAAAAGTTGAATACCTCCAAACCTGTTATAGATAGAGATGCCAATCCGCTTCAATTTTTGGGTTTACGGCAAGGCTGCATCCAATGAACCATGAACCAAAGTTGTAGGATTTTAATTTATGCAAATTAGGTGAATATACAAAATTTAAATCTTTGAATAGCTTCAAAACTATTACAGATATACGTGCCATTCCAGCTTCAATTTATGGGTTTATGACAAAGCCGCATCCAATGAACCATGATCCAAAATTATACAACTTTAATTTATGCAAATAAGTTGAATACAAAAATTTAAATCTTAAATAACTTCAAAACATTTATACATAGACGTGTCATTCCAGCTTCAATTTACAGGCATGTGGCATAGCGGCATCCAATGAGCCATAAACCAAAGTTGTAGGCATTTAATCTATGCAAATTGGGCAAATACACAAAATCTAAGTCTTTGAATAGCTTCAAAACTATTATAGATAGTAGGGCCATTCAAACTTCACTTTATAAGTTTGTGACATGGCCACATCCAATGAACCAAGAATCAAAGTTGTAGCATTCTAATTTATGCAAAATAGCCTAATACACAAAATTTAGATTATGTTGAACAATGGCAATGTGTAGCATTGCAAACTGTTCTCATTTTGAAGGCACCCAGACAGATTCGCTGTGAAGCAAATTTTTTTTTCTAGTTAGCCCTGACTTCCCTGTCCAAATTTGTTGACCATATGTAGCTCTAACTGCAAAGAGTATAATGTACAGTTTAATCCAGAGAAGGGTAAATCTCTGGGTGTTTTTTTTTTATGCGATGTGATGCCTTGCCATGTTTTCTTTTCTTGGGGGGGGGGGGGGGGGAGGTTAGCATGTCCAAAATGCTGACTCATATAAACACCTTGGTAACCTGCTTGGCCCGCGCGTGGCAGAGAAAAATTACATGATAAATTTCATTAGGCTTTTTAATGGTGAAGTTATCTTGTTAATGGCCCAGTCCAAATATGTGTATCCTACAACCAAATATCAATTATTCAAGAGTTATTCCATGCCTCTATTTGGTTGCCGATGGTGGGAGTTTTTAGTAAGGAAGCGAATATGCTCTATACTGCATGCAGAAAGGCCGTTAGAATGTTATAGAAGCAACTTTACCGATGCTACAATAATATAGTTCATTTGACTTGTGAAGATCTTGACATATAGATGTCCAACTTCATAAGCGTTTTCTCAACTTTTTTCATCAGGTATTCCACAGTCCAAACGCCATAGTAAGTGCTCTTGCTAACTTAGTTGTTTCTGGGAGTCGCTTTAATGTATAGAGCTCACTGATTTATATTTTATCAAAATACGGCATACCAAAAGCTATTCTCCCTTCTTTTGGCCTAAATGCTCTGCTAACAACAATGGGTCTGCAGCATGCGCCATCAAATGTCTTATCTACAGTAAATATGGTCCAGGGACTGTGTCGCGTGAAAGACTGGAGCTTAACCCTTTCCCCTTGAATTAAGACTGAGTCAACAGCTTTCCTCGGCATGCCGAAGAAAGCTGTTGACCTGGGTCATGTTGTCTTGACAAGTCTCATTTTCAATTCTCAGTCAAATTGTTTTTCATTGCTGTTGAAATCAGTTGAAAACGCAGAAGCAGACGACATTTGACCACTAGCCGGTTTTGGCCGGTTTGAGGGGGAAAGGGTTAAGAGCTAAGCTATCAGGAGCTGAATGCTCTGACACTATTACTTACATATGTACAGAATGATCGTTTTTTGTGTGTGATTTGAGCACGTGCTCTGTTTTATAACCGTATTGCACTTTCTGTCCTCATCAACGGACTAACATCTGAACATGCAGTATAAGGTGCCATCACAACATGTGCACATTATATTTTCCCTATACAAAATGTACTACATTGAATTGTGTGCGAATAAACATTCATACATAGGTCTAGAGAGAGAAGCAGCGGCAACTGTTAAGTAAATAAAGGTCAAGGGACTCCAGACCCTTGCATGTGCAATTTGAAACCAATTGGCCAAATCCTTTTGAAGAAGCTTTTATTTCTATTTTCTTACATTTTATTAACAAGTGGACCAAAAAGCATTGAAATCGAAAAACGACTGGAATGTGACCTCTTGACATCCCAAACCAGTCTGAAGTGAAGCTGGTTGACGGTTTTGGAGAAGTAAAAAATGTGACTTACCATTGCAATCCTCATTGACGTCCCCAGTATAATAAGTATAGACCCATATCTTTTACATGGATTGCGAAGCAGGCCAAGCCTATATTAATCACTCTCCATGGCACAGATCGTGGCGTATACTTCCTACCTACATGTTACGTCCCTAGTAATGAATAGAAATGCAAGTATCAACCGACATGCACTGGGATTAAAAAGTTTTAAAAATCAGAGTTCCACAATATCCCCACCAAGTTAATGACTTAACTTGACCCTTGCTCGAGGCAAATTTCCAGCAGTTTCAACTCAACCTGAGTGCTTTAATTTTAATTATATTTTTATTTTTAATTAAATTTTAATTAAATTTTTTAACAAAACGAAAGAAAAAAGTTCACAGAGCTATCTTTTGAAAAAAAAATCAGACCTCCAGGTCTCCAGAAATGTTCCTATGCAATTCGAAACAATTGGCCCAGCGACTTTGGAGATATTTTAGGAAAATAAATGCCCCCCCCCCCCAAAAAAAACCATGAAAAACCATGAAAAACAAAACAAAACAAAACAAAACACACACACACACACACACACACACACACACACACACACACACACACACACACACACACACGCACGCACGCACGCACGCACGCACGCACGCACACACACACACACACACACACACAAACACACACACCAAAAAGGGAAGAAATGACCAAAAATAAATTCAAAATCTACTGGAATGTGATCATTCAAACAAACTAGACGGGGACGCACAAAAGATAATTCCCAACCAAGTTTGGCCAAAGCTTTTGCCGAAGTTGAAAATGTGGGTGTGAACCGATGACGATGGATGACTGATTAACCAATTAGGTCAATTGACTGACAAGTCAGCTGAGCTAAAAATCAAATTCATGAATATATAGTACAAACTGAATCTTGTGTATAATCAAATGTATAGAATGGCCAAGTACGTATTTTTAGGTTTACATTGGGCTGAAGCGAAAAGACGACTATTTTTTTTCTTCCACAACAAGTCTTTTTGTTAATAATTATTATGGGTCCATCGGAAGACAGACCCAATACGGATTGAGTTGTCCGTACGTCTGTCTCTCTTTCCATACGTGCACCATTTGTTTGAGTCTTTTTTCCTGTATAAATAAGGTGCTGCTGGTATCTGTATTTAATCAGCGCGACGTCAATTTTTAACACCATATTTTAAGATAAATTTGACCACTTGTTAAAATGCACCAGAGAGAGCCATTTTCCACTTTTAATTTGCAAAAAGGTCCTACTGCGGGCCTCTGCCGGACCTTCCCTTGCTCGGTCACTGTGCGACGGGCCCCGCCCACAACTTCCCTCGCTGGATCGCTGTGTCACCTCGCAATTCCATTCAATATACATATTAAAAAACCCTGTTAAGATGCCTGGATCCGCCCCAGACTTCTTCTGGTAAGAGCTACTTTTCCATGACGTGGGACGACAGCTTCTTGATTGTTGTGATGTATCCGGTGCACCATCAAAATGTAGCACTTTTCAGTCAGACGCACTCTGCCTTGTTATCAGTGATACGAGATTAAATTACCTATCGATTATAAAACACAACTCTTGTTTCAACTTTTAAAAGACGTCAGAAGCATATTTGCACCTACTAGTTTCACAAGCGTGTCAAGCTCTGACCCCTTTCGCTTGTAACCTTTATGCCTATCTCACACTTCATTTTCATCACACTTGTATATCAATGCTAGAAATTTTATTACACCGCTAGTGCTAGTGTTGAAGACCGGTGCGGCTAAAGCAACAACCACAATGCCATCAAGTGTGAAAGGTAGGCCTTAGTGTTTATATGTATGTATGTATGTATGTATGTATGTATGTGTGTGTGTATGTATGTATATATGTATATATATATATATATATATATATATATATATATATATATATATATATATATATATATATATATATATATATATATATATATATATATATATATATATACATATAAAACATATCATTTGCATGCAATAAAAGAAAGCATTTGCGTGAAAGGGGCCACAGTGGCGAGCCAGACCGCCTGGTTGAGTTAAACAACAATCTGGGCGTGGCCAGCTCTTTCTAACCAGACATCAACTATAGAGACCTAAGTAATAAACGGATTTTAAATGTCTGGACGCGATCATCGCAAGAAACAGCATTCAAATATTTCCTTGTATATCATCAAATGGTGTCAACCTGTACATTTTATTTATTCCTTTTTGGAAAGCAGAGCAGAGAACGCTACCTTCTGAACTAGCATTGGATGAAATCATCATCTCTATTTGACCTTGTTTTCCCCTGAATGTTCCATGATAATATACAATACATTCACATATAATACAGGAGTGTAATATGTACACGTATATACAAACGTGTTAGCTTTTACTTAAATTGGCTATTGGAAAATGGTTGGATGGGATTGAGTGCAAGGTTGGTTAACATATTTTTCGGTAATGGAAACAATCAGAAATAAATTAAGCCACAACATCGGTGATCGAATTCCTCGGATTCATAATATCTTTTAAATCCATGTTTTCTGACTGACATGTAAAATTCGATATTATGTCCCCTATTTTAAAGTAATACTGCTTTCTTATGGTATTGCACAAATCACAGTGAAGTAACATATGTATTTTGTCTTCTAGTACTTGGTCAGGTTTACAAAATATACTTTATTTTTCACTTCGATGTTCGTTTATATATCTGCGTCTTTCAATTATTACCCAATGGTTACTAAGCCAGAGTTTCGTAAAAGCGCGGCGACAACACATTTTTCGTTGAGAAGCTTACATAGGTCATCTTGGTTGGTTTAATTTCTTGACAAACAGCTTTTCATTCCCATGGTGCACATTTGTGACACCTAGCAACCCATGCTATTTGAGGTCAGGTGTAAAAGTGGGTCAGCAAAGCCCATTACATTACAGTGAAACTAAAAGTCTTGAAAGTTTCACATGAGAGGAAGAATTTTGTATTTATCATCTAATCTATCTGAAGTACATATATATATAGCCATCCTGCAATTACACCGTGGTGTGATAAAATGAAAGTTTTAAGCTTATTTGACAACATATGGAGAGGTTAAATTTACACCTGCTATATTCCAAAAGGTGAGGATAGTGACCACAAGATGTGGGCACTCAACCATGAACAGGATGCGCAGCACCATCTTGAGGTGAATTTAGAACTAACCCAGATGTCCCCTTTTTGCGCGCAAGCTTTATCATTATCGAGGTAAAGCCACGTAATATTGCAAATTGCTGGCAAGCTTACTTTTCAAAAACCACTCTTGAAAATTTAAACTAGAAAACAAAGATCTGCTTGAAGGCAGATTTGTCTGTGTGTAAAAAGTTTGCGTGTGTTGATAGCAAAAATAGTCCTTCAATTTCCCACTAAGATCCTGTTGGTGGCTATTCAATGCACATAATCAAAGCAGTTAATCCTATATCTATTCCCAATCTTATGCCAAATACCAAACGGCTCAGATGATTTGCATATATCGGTCTCTGTTTGTCGACTGTATGCACATTTTGATGGCAAGAATAGTTTGAAATGAGATTTGTCAAATATCCAGTGTCCTCATTGGACTGGGAATTGTATCCTATCTGCATCCACTTTTAAAGCTGGCTGTGGAAAGTGAAAAGTTTTTATGGGTGTCAAGAGGTCTTTCTAGAGGACTGTAAAGGGATATTTCCCTACTGGCATACATTTGCATTTTATTGTCCATACTATAAGCCTGGAAGCCCTCTCAATTTCCGTAATATGTACGGACCAATATTTTGAACTAACCTTATTTTCAGTATGCTGCCCTGGTGCAAAAGCACTTCGTGTACCAGCATAATCCCCCCTCCCCATCTCCTTTTTAGTGCGTGTATATCCTTTATTTTTTTTAAAAATAAATTAAGCTACAAACTTTTAAATTCGACAGCTTTTGAGCACATGTAAATCAGCGGAACTACCACAATAAATGTACCTCAAGTATCAACAACCTTTTCTTCCTGCTTTAATCTTATGGGGGGGGGGGGTGAAACTTCCAAATGCTGCCAATGAGTGTAATTGACTGAAATATATCAACTCAACGTGATGATAAGATGCAACACCGGAACAAATGCACTGGTACACCTGGTGCAAGTGATCACTACTGTGAACAACCACACATGCATATTAATTTCCCGCTGCACCGCACGGGGCTCACACTTGTAAAATCACGGAGGACATGCGGGCATATCACGGCAACAGAGAGGGCTAGATACCCCTTTCTCACTTAATAAGTGTCTTTTAGAATAATTTAAGTTTACACATACCAAAGTAATATTCATTTAGTGATTCCTAAATTGGTTACAAGAATAAACTAGAAAAGATGATTTGCTGCGCAGCAAATCAATGTGTGTGTCTTCAAGGCTTATTGGTATGACAATGTACAAATGGCACTTCAAGTTGAACGGTGTCTGATCTGTACGACAATGTTCAGTAGGCACTTCAGTACCAAGTGTATGATCGGTACGACATTGTTACGACAGTGTACAATGGGTACCTCATTACTACAGTGTGTGATCGGTACAACAATGTTACGACAGCGTGCAATGGACACTTCAGTACTACAGTTTATGATCGGTACGGCAATGTTACGACAGTATACAATGGGCACTTCAGTACTACGGTGTATTATCAAAGCGACAATGTACAATGGTTCTTCAAGTACAGCAGTGTATGATCTGTACGACAGTGTACAAAGGGCACTTCAGTACTAAGAGTATGATCCGTACGACAATGTTACGACAGTGTACAATATGTACTTCAGTGCTACCGTGCATGATCGGTACGACAATATTATGGCAGTGTACAATGGGTACTTCAGTACTACATGCAATGTATAACAGATACAACCAGCTAACATAATCAATTGGTTTTCAGGAACAATGTTGGAAAGCCAAACCTGACAAAAACAGCCTCAGTGTAACAAGCACCAAGTCTTACCTCAATGCACTCAACCTGTCTCTTGGATGATGGAAAATACTTCTTCAAATTGCCTCAGAGCACTGTATCAGTAACTCAACTGAAGTTCAATTTTACAACATAGACGTCTGTGTAATCCCAGTCGTATGTCTTACACACTTATTATATGCAGAAGCTTCTCTGGTGTATGTGATGCAGGCACAATCTGCCAGTGTGCATATAGAAGGTATACAACTTTTACGCATTCTCAGTGGCAACATCTATAAATAGACCTCTGTCACAGCTGAGGTACCTGGTGAGGAGGGAGATACAGGAGTGGCCCCAGCTGACTTTTTACCAGTGGTTGTGCACATGTAAATGAAGCTTCTTCTTGGATTTCACTTGTTACTATTCCTTCCAGTTAAAGACAACATATTACTCAAAGCCACACTGCATCTTCCACCCCTACCATTTGTTTTCACTTTCAACAACATGCCCTATCTGTTGCTAGGCAACAAGCATTGTCCCAATTCAAATCCAATGCATGTATACATTCACCCAGAAACTGAATTTGCTTCATTTCACTTCATTTAACCTGATCAATCAGCAACACAGTCATAGAAGATATAAATGGAAGTTAATAGGTCTAACTATTATATTTTTATGACAGAGTCAGCATTCAGACTCTATTGCATTTTCAATTTCTCTAACCAGGTGTCATCACCTATCAGAGAGCTGAATAAATCTGTTTTCTGTGCATAGTTTTGAAGATATTCAAGATTTGAACTTTAATATGCCCTTGATTTGCATAATTTAAATTTGTGCAGCCTTTGTAACCAATTCATCAAAAATGGTACTAGTCCATAACATAGGAGTAGAAGTTGGATCTCTATCTATTATAGCTTTGAAGTTATTCAAGATTTAAAATTTGCAATGGTGCTAATTAGCATAATTTATATTGCGACAACTTTTGTTTTTAATAGGCGAGATCTGGATTAGTTCTAAATCCGCCTTAAGGTGGTGCTGCCCATCCTGTTCATGGTTGACTGCCCACATCTTGTGGTCACTTTCCATGACCCTCACTTTTTCTCCATAGATTAACATGGGGAATTTGCACATATAAATTTAATTTCTCTATATGTTGTCAAATAAGCATTAAACTTCCGTTTTACCTGGGTGTATTTGAAAGATAACAATATGTACTTCAGGTAGATTAGAAGATGATAATTCCGAAAATCGTTCTCATATGCAGGGTGAAACTTTAAGGTTCACTGTAATGTAATGGGATTTGCTAACCCACCTGACCTCAAAAGGCATGGGTTGCTAGGTGTCACAAACATGCATCATGGGAACAAAAGGCTGTGTGTCAAGATATTAAACCAACCCAAATCGCCCCTATTCATTAGATGCGCAATGGTCAACAACTGTACACACACACACTTTTAATTTCCATCTGTCTATACTAAGTATACTTTATTTCCAAAATATCATTAATATCCCGCTTCCCCTCCCAGGCAGCGGCCCGTATCTCGCCAGGCGAGACTATGGTCACTAAGGCAACCAGGTATGCACTTGTGGCGACCAGGTATGCACTTGTGGCGAGAAATATTAAATGTGATATTTCCAATCTTCAATCAGCATTTTTCTTGATCTGTCTAAGGCCTTTGATACTGTGAATCATGAAATTCTTCTATCCAAATTATCTCATTATGGTATACGTGGATCAGCACTCAGTTGGTTCACTAGCTATATATCTAAACAAAAACAATATCTATGTTTCATGAACGAAGAATCAAATTCCCTTGATATAACATGCGGAGTTCCTCAAGGCTCAATATTAGGCCCTCTCCTTTTTTTAATCTACATAAATGACCTAGGAACCTTATCTGAAAATATATTTACTCTCCTCTTCGCAGATGATACTAGTTTACTTTTTACTGGGCGGAATCTAGACATTTTGATTGATAATGTTACTGCTGCCCTAAAGATATGTCTTGATTGGTTTCATTCAAATAAGCTGTCTGTCAACTTAGATAAAACTAACTATATGAAATTTGGAACAAAAAGTAAAAATAATTCCTCAATCAAAGTAAATAACATATCTTTGGAACAAATATTCCACCGTAAATTTCTAGGTGTTTGGATTGATAGCAAGTTAAATTGGAAATATCACATACTGAATATATCTAGTAAGCTTAGTAAAATTATTGGCATCTTCAAAAAAATAAGCTGGAAAATTTGGAAAAGATATCCTTATTCAGTTTATTATACACTAGCATACCCATACTTCCTTTATTGTAATGTCATCTGGGCTGCCAATTACCCATCTAATTTAGATAAACTTGCAAAAATTCAAAAGAAACTAGTTAGAATAATCAGCAACTCTGAATTCAATGCACACACTTACCCTATTTTTGTCAACCTTAGACTTTTAAGATTTGACCAACTCAGTAGGTATGCTACAGCCTTGTTCATTTTCAAAGCTATAAACAACATCATGCCTCTAATTCTCCATAATCTATTCCAATTTACCTCTGATATACATTCTTATTCGACTAGGCAATCATCTAATCTTTATGTACCCAGATCCAGAACAAACCTGTGTAATTTCTCTATCAAATATCATGGAGCTCTAGTATGGAACAGCATTCCAAACAACATCAGATGTTCACCTTCTCTTTATGTATTTAAATCAAAACTTAAGGGTTACTTAATTTCTTGCATGTCTTAGATTTGTTATGCTTGAGTGGTATACTGTCTTATAGTTATGTTTAATGTTACTATCAAGCCATTTTTTACTTAATTATTCTCTGCCAGAAACCTATTATTAAACAGTTATGTAATGCATTTTGTAACAGGAGATTATATAAGCCCACTTGGGTTTCTATCTCCTATGTGGCTGTTGTAAATATTTGATGTACTTTTCGTCATAATAAACTTCAAACTTCAAGAAATTAAAAAGGCATGCCTCGTATCGTTGCAGCCACATTTGTTGGAAAGAGGAGTTGGGTTTGTTTTGGTAAATTCACCTGCATGAAAGGCCACCTGCTGTATCGTCACTTTTTCTAGGTTGAACGGGAGCCAAATACAGCAGGTGCCACTGTATGGGGGGGGGGGTACTTTCCCAAATATTTGGTGCGTGGGTGTGTGGCTCGACCTTTCAAAAATCCACCCTTTGGTAGGGCACTTTTTTCACGAAAATAATACCTTTGTTAGGAATTTTTTTTTAGCCGAATTAGTAGAGAATATGGTCCTAAATTGGCAAGAAAAAATGACACAGAAAGAAAATTTTGACCTTAGGTAGGGAACTTTTCCCTAATTGTGGGCCATAAAAGAGAAAAATTACCCGTTTAGGGAGTTTTTGGCAAAGAACTGGACCATTGTTAGGGAAATTTCTCTGAAAAGAGGGGCCTTCAGAGCGGCACACACCCAGTATCGTCACTAATGGAGTAACCCCCCATCCCACCCCGCCGAGCATATATCAATACACAGTTTTCCCTCCTTTGAAAAAATGATCACATGTAGCAGGTGGCTTCTCTCTGTGCAGTCATATACTAATAAAGTGAAACATTCAGCACTCTGGACTTCATAATTACGCGGTCCTGATAGACAGGCAGTTTGTACTTACGTTAGGGTTTCTTTTAAATTTTCCAAGGAGGGACTATGTTACATGTGAACATCATGTTTTTTATCTGCAATAGATGTGATGATGTGCATGATTCAAAAGTTAATCCTACTGACTGGCACCAAAGAAAACATAGGCACCACGTGAACAGGTTATGTCATATGCAGCTGACCTGGAGCTTTGATAAATGGTAACTACCAACTACGTGTACCATTCTATGCAAGTTGGGAGTGAAGACACTAGAATGATCACATGACATGATCCCGTGCTGTCACTACAGTACCTATGAAGAACAGATCTCTTGTCATTGGTCACAAAAGAAAAAACAATACTAGTATTAAGCAGGCTTGACCAAATCACTGAGATAAAATGAATCCACACAATTATTTCACACTCCATTTCTGGGTTATTCACCTACTAAATTCGCAAAACAGTCAATGTGAATCGAAACACTCCTGTGCTGTGATGGTATTACTTTTGATAGGGGATTTCATCTGCTGATTTTACCCAGAGGTCCCAGTGC
The DNA here is from genome assembly GCA_964020975.1 of Hermodice carunculata. Lineage (NCBI taxonomy): Eukaryota > Metazoa > Annelida > Polychaeta > Eunicida > Amphinomidae > Hermodice > Hermodice carunculata. Next base: position 97,179,710 of record OZ026616.1, on the reverse strand, counting down.
ATGGTCTCTTGGGATTAAGGACAGGCTCAGATAGCTCATGGACCTACTGGGCGGTCCATGGAATGCTCCAGACAGTGAGGCGCAGTACCTAGAACTGCACTGGCACAAGACATAATATACGGATGCAGTGGTCCTCAGCTTGTAAGGTCCCTCTCACCAAAGACCACCTCTCTTAAAAGACCACTATTCCTAAGCACAAAGTATGATGTTCACATTGAGGCCATCCATCCTAAAAGGCCGTTTTGGGGGCTGCATTTGGGGTGGCCTTTCAAAGCAGACAGTTAATCATACTATGGAGTAAGTTAATATCAAGGAGACATGTTCTCATAGCCGGCTGGGCAAATTCATTATGCATGCAAACTGTTTGCATAACATGATGGGGGTAGCTAACAGTAGCCAGCTTGTACATATATCAGTAGAAGTGGAGATGTGTATTGTAGGGAATTTCAATTAACTCATTCCATACCAGTTTCCTGAGTTTTCCGTATATTTACCTGATTTAAGACGAAAATTGCACATTTAAATTCTTCATGAAAAGAGCTTTCGTTCAAGTACCAACATACCTTTAGTCTTAAGTCAGTGGTTCTGGCACTGCCTGGCAACTCCTGCTGCAGCATGACTTGCCAGGCAGTGCCAGAACCACTGACCAAGGCCTATGACCATAGTATGGAATGACTTAATTTAGCGTAAACTGACATTGCTCAACTTTTGTTTGCATGCCATGGAAGTTTCCCATAACACAAACCCGGATATTGAATTGGAAATTGCACCTCTATCTATGCTAGGTTTGAAGATATTTCAATTTGTGGTTCGTTTGATGCGCCTACTGCACAAACCTATGAATTGAAGTTGGAATGGCGCCTCTGTATCTGTAATAGTTTTGAAGATAGTCAACTTTAAAGTTTTGAAGAGTCCTAAATTTCTACAATTGTTGTATTTTGTCCAATAGATGTACAGCCCAGACAAATGTACCAATAGAACCAACGTTCAGGCCTCTATGTTGAATACTTTCGAAGCCAGAAAGGATTGAAATTTTCAAATGACGCTAACTTGCAAAATTTTCAACCAGCTGACTATTCCCAACGCAAAAATAAAGTGGAAGGACAGGCAAAACAGAAAGAAACAACATTTGGAAAAACAATATTTTTGGGTTCACACACAGACATATGACAAGTCTGTATTTGATCACAGTGAAAAGCGTGTACACAATTATTTACTACACAGTGATTCTATCCAGTGCACCCGGTTGAAGTCGCTTGCAAGAGTTAAAGTCCATTTTCTCTTTGCATTTCATATGTACAACGCTCTATATTTCGACGAGTGGTGCACGTGTGTAATACAAGATACACTCCTCCGAGTCCGGTTTCTTTTGTTAGGGCGGATTCTATTTTTCATGTAGCTCGCCTGGTTTGGAGTAACTTTGAATTTTTTCCGCTCGGAGCGGATACATTTTATATATATATATATATATATATATATATATATATATATATATATATATATATATATATATATATGTATATACATATATATATGTATATATATATATATATATATATATATATATATATATATATATATATATAAAAGGTTAACACACTTTAAGTGCTAGTGACCACAGCACTTAAGAGTGGAACAAGTTTTTGTCCACACTTTTTAACAAAACTATATGTAGGTGGGCAGGGTCTGAACGCTGAATTGTGTGTACCAGATTCCAATGTTCTAGCCATTACCCCCATCAGGTCTGCTAGGTTCATTTCTCTTTTGATGTTCTCTTCGTCGCAGCGTGTGTATTGTTCACCAACATTTAATGAAAGCAGTGCGCGTAACAGGTCAAGTGTCAAGGTTTTTACAGTATCTTGGATTCTTTCTCTATTTTTTCCCACGCAAATTAAGACATTTAAACGTTTAAATAGTATACATCTGAGAATGATATAGGATTGTTAGTACATTAATCTCCTTGGAGTCAAGTGTATGAAAAAAGTATAGACACATTTGTTTTACATGGATTGTGAAAGAAGTCAAGCATTGACTTATCGAGTCACTCTCCATGGCACAGATGTTGGCGTATACTTCCTACCTTGCCTAGTGGAGGAAACCGAAGAACTCGGAGAAAACCACCGTGCACGGTTAAAGTGGTAGGAACTTTTTCCACATGCTGCCCAGGACGAGAATCGAACCCGGGTCGCAGAGGTGAAAGGCGAGCGTCTTACCGCTCAGCCAACCGTGCACCCAAGTGTATGGAAAATAGACTTGGTTCCGCGAGGAATAACTCTCACCTTTTCACAAAGAAAGTTCAAAAGCTAGTGCCCCCCTTTAGTGCCCCTGTCTACCTGATAAGGGGTCCCGTTTTTCATCTTAAATTTCTGCTTCTGGAACCATGGTTGCCACTGATATATTTTGATCGATACTATCTTGGGTCATCAGACGACGCCGAAAGATTGAAAAAAAAATCACAATGAAGTACAAAAGCTAGTGCACTTGTCAGTGAGGCTATAGGATGACTGGTGACTTGTCAGTGAGGCGATAGGATGACTGGTGACTTGTCAGTGAGGTGATAGGATGACTGATGACTTGTCAATAAGGCTATAGGATGACTGGTGACTTGTCAGTGAGGCTATAGGATAACTGGTGACTTGTCAGTGAGGCTATAGGATGGCTGGTGACCTCTCAGGGAGGTTATAGGATGGCTGGTGACTTGTCAGTGAGGTCATAGGGTGGCTGGTGATCATTATTGTATTGCAGAATTGTTTAAGTGCTTGTGTGGTACGAACCAATATATACTGAACCCCAATGAAAAGTATCCACATGCCAATTTTGAAGTATTTTATTGTTTATACTTGAAACATTTCATACCTAGACGTGCTTAGAACTTAACAAAGCATTCACTTTTCTGGCGTAAAAATAATGTCACGCTCTACCGACATTAACGTCACTTACAGGCAAAAAATGTCATTAACTGCCCTAATTGAAAGTCACACAAATTTTTCTGTTCAATATGGGATGTGGCCACCTCGAGCATCAACACATGCTATACATCTGCGGCGCATACTGCTGACCAGGGTTTGAATTCTGTGTTGGGGAACATTATTCCATTCTTCCTGCAGAGCTTGGATCAGCTGGTTTCGGGTAGTAGGCCTAGGTGTCCTCCGTTGAATACCTTGGCCTAACTGATCCCACAAATGTTCAATAGGGCTCAGATCGGGTGACAACGCTGGCCATTCCATGAAATTGATGTTGTTCTCATTGAGAAAGTTCATTGTTAATCTTGCAGAGTGTGCACGTGCATTGTCCTGCTGAAAGATCGCCAGATCTTGATGCTGCTCCATAAATGGGACCATGTGCGGCTCCAGCACCTCATCAATGTACCGCCTAGCATTGAGGATCCCTTGAATGACCACTAGGGGTGTCCGGTAGCGGTTGCTGATGCCTGCCCACACCATGACAGAGGGTCCACCCCATCGATCTGCCTGACGGACATAGGCATCTGCATATCTCTTCCCAGTCCGGCGCCACACACGTTCTCTGCCATCTGCTCTGCTGACACAAAAACGGGACTCGTCAGTAAAAAGGACGGTATTCCACTGCTGGCGAGTCCACCTGGAGTGTGCTCTACACCACTGCAGTCGTCTTTCTCTTCTGGGTTGGGTCAGCAGGTTACCACTGTAAGGTCTTCTGGCTGTTAGGCCACTGCTCCTCAGTCGCCTCTCCACAGTAGAACTACTGACAGGACGGTGATTCACCCCTTTAGTCTCACGGGCTGTTTGGGCTGCTGTACGGAAATGGTCTCGCAGGTGCATCAGCCGGATGTGACGGTCTTGGCCAGGTGTTGTCACTCTTTCTCGGCCAGGCCTAGGCCGATCATCTACGGATCCAGTTTCTTGTTGCCGTTCAATTAGTCGCTGGATGGTGCGCCGAGTACACCCCATTCTTTGTGCGATTTGAGTGATAGGGACTCCACCCTCTGCAAGCCCCAAAGCATGGTGTCTTTGACCTTGGCTCAGACGCGGCATGATCGCCTCAACACACCTGAGACCACTGGCTTTTTTCTTGGCTGAACATCCCTTTTTAAAGCCACTGAAAACATCAGGTCATTTTAGCCATCCAATAGGAGTGGTGGTCAGAAGCCATATTCGGTGCACAAAAGTCACATGCATTATGTAACAACCCAGCAAAAGTTAAAAAGTTGTCCGGAATCACCCTGATGTAGGCTCCAAACCATGCATATATGCACACACAGTACTTAGTAACTTACAAAATTAATGTGTTAATTTTTTTATGTGGATACTTTTCATTGGGGTTCAGTATATTTTTATCATCCTCAACGCAGCTTTGCTGAATTTACTTCTTTAAAATGAAACAATGCGCCAAGCCATTTAGCATATTGCTAGTAGAATTCTATAAAGACACAGCTATATTGTTGTATTCATTGATGATGTGGTCGCAATTTAGAATTTTTGTTATCGCCTTTATCGCGCTTCATAAGCCGACCTCATTTCTTTCATGGACAGCCAACCATGAACGGCGTATTTTCGTTTTAACACCAAGCACTGATAAGGCTGGCATATAAACAGAAATAAACTAATGTTGTTTGTGGTATTAAAGGATTTTATCGGAGATGGATAGGGCCTAAAGGAT
>OZ026616.1:97153872-97174872 GCA_964020975.1 Hermodice carunculata | reverse complement strand
TGTTTTTAAATCTCAGAAATGATAACCTGCCAATCAGAATAGTTTCAAGCAGGACAATAACAGGTAAAGTGCACGTAGAACAGTGCCTCGGCTAAAATTGTGGCGAGCAGTGCATCTTGTAATTAAATGTGGTAGGCCTGCGCGACCTTAATGGCAACGGTGAACACTATGGAGAGCAACCAATTAATAACTCAATTGGAAGCAGTAATAAATGTTTTTGAGACAACATTATTTTACCCTTTTCCAACTGCGACGGTGTTGTTTTTCCTTGTTCACCATTATTCCCTACCTATGGAATGAATATAAAAATAAGACACATGAAGAATTGGGAAATACAAATTAACAGCTTTTAATTCCTATGAGAATTCAGAAGGTCTCACACAGAGATCTGCAGACTCCTCCATGCTTTATAAACTGATCTACTAGTATATTTATTATTTATGGCCGACTTTTTCAAAAACAACAACAACAACAACAACAACAACAACAACAACAACAGCAACAACAACAACAACAACAACAAGACCAAACCATTTTAACGAGATCAAATCAAAACTATGATACAAAACCTGAATTCATTCCATACCATGGTCACAGACCTTGGTCAGTGGTTCTGACATTGCCTGGCAAGTCATGCTGCAGCTACCCTTGCGGCCGCTGCAGTATGACTTGCCAGGCAGTGCCAGAACCACTGACTAAAGACTATAGGCATGTTGGTACTTGAACGAAAGCTCTTTTCATGAAGAATTTAAATATGCAATTTTCGTCTTAAATCTAGGTGAACATACGGAAAAATCAGGGACTGGTATGGGATGAGTTAATGGGTCTAATAATCAATGATGTGATTGGGCTTTCCCGAGAAGATCATCTTTTGATGGCAATGCACGATAGTAAATTTTGTTATCATTTTGACTGTCCAACTTTCTAAAGCCCAGAACACAAGTTGTTTCACATCAAGCTCGATGAAGGAATAATTGCTGAAGGCAGTTTTGTTCATACTATTATCTGTTTCCCCTTTTTGCTTTTAACGTGATACTTTGCATGTGTAATTTTGTTTGCTCTGTTGGCACTTGTTGTGGATTACTACTAAGTTTCTGCCAACGTCCGAATCGTAGCTCCCAACTTAGTTTCCAAAGCTAAAATTATATGTTTCACAACTCCATTTTTATGGCCAGTCTTCCTTATTTTCAACGTTTTTAAAGCCCTGTGCACAATATAGTTTTGATTACTTCTTGGCATTTTAAGCCCACTTGGCTGATCAGCCAGCACAGCTAATGCCATCGCCTTTCGTCCGTTATGTGTTCACAATTCACATTTTCGACTTCTTCTCCAAAACCGTCAGCCAGATTAACTTCAAACTTGGTGGGAATGTATCTTGGGTGGGTCTCTACCAAGTTTGTTCAAATGGTCATGTTCAAGTGATTTGTGGATTATTTAATGAATTTGTTTTCTGACGGGCAAATCTTAAAAACGTCTCCAAAGCCACTCACTCAATTGCTTTGACATTACACAGGAACACTCTTAGTTCTTAATTTGTTCACCAGGTGCCGCTGCAATCTTCTCCCGCCCCGTCACTCGGTTTAAGCTGAAGCGTGGTGGATGTGTTCCTTGTGAAAGGGTTACACAAAGTGGTTCACTACGTGGCACTGCTGTAGAGTCCTGATTTTTAACGATTTTTTTTTCTTCAATTCGAGTACTTATCATTAAATGCACCTTTCTTATTGATTACTACGTAAGTCAATCGGCATTCTGCTAATTAATATTTTCGACTTCTCTGAAACCATCTGCCAGATTCACTTCAAACTTGATGGCAATGTACCTTGGGTGAGTCTCTACCAAGTTTGTACAAATGGTCAAGCTTCAGTGATTTGGGGATTTGTAATGATTTTTTTTTATTGGGCAAATCTTAAAAAATAAAAGCAATTCTTCTCCGAAACCACTCACCCAATTACTTTGATATCACACAGGGACACTCATAGGGACTCCTGGTTCTTAATTCATTCACCAAGTGGCGCTGTAAGTTTAAAATTTTTTTTAATGTTTTTTGTGTGTGTATTTTTGCTATTTTTGACTTCTACTCCAGACCTGCCACTCAGATTAAGCTGAAACTTTGTGAATATGTTTCTTGTGATAGGGTCAAACAAAGTTGTTCGCTGGGTGGCAATGCAATAGATTCCTGATTTTTAACAATTTTTCCATTTCGGGTACTTATCGACAAATGCACCTTTCCTATTGAATGCTCAATATCATGTATTTCTCCACCAAGCAGCAATGTTCTTTTTAAAGTTCTCTTTAAATATTTTTCAATGTCTCATGCGCCAGTATAGAAAATTTTGAATGAATTTATCTTTAGGCAAATCTTTGAAGTATGTCTAAATGTCATATGTACCAGGATAAAGCTCAACACAGGTCCATTCGGTTGCAACTTTGATTTTGGGAACAGGCACAGGTCAGCTGAGCGCGGGCTGTTCACACAGCCCTCTAGTTTTAATTTGTTGTCGGTGTCTCAAATGCTATTTCGGAGGTTGATTCCTTTGAATGAATCTACGAAGGAAAACAATCTGAGCTAGGAGTCATTCTTTGACAAAGATTTTTTCGTTACTGTAGGTCACAATAACAGGATCTTAACTTTACATCTTTCAGGTCTCTTGGAGAGGCTGCGTGACGGAGAAACAGTGGTGTGCGCGGAAGGATACCTTTTTGAGTTTGAAAGAAGGGGTTACTTGAAGGCAGGAGCGTTTGCTCCGGAAGTTGTGGTTGAGCACCCGGAACTAGTTAAGCAGCTGTATGAGGAGTTTGTCCATGCCGGTAGTGATGTTGTGCTGGCATTTACGGTACACCTTTCTTGTATGAATACAACATTGTTACACCTGGGGCATACTAGTTCTATTGAGTATGGCCTATCTGTGCCAGCTGAACATGTGCGTTGGCTTCAGTCGATGTATTTCCTCGAATACCAGCTGGTCATGTATACCCAACACGGGATCGCCATGTGCACCGTCATGCCGCCCCCCCCCCCTCCTCCCCCGATCCCTTAGCCAAAATTTTGTCCGTTTCTTTATACCTGAAACATTGCACACAACACCCGCTAATATAATAGAATTGTTCCCATTCATATTCTGGTTTCCCTAAATATACAAACCAGAATCTCATTAGTAATTATTGTGAAACATGTACCATTGCAAATTGTGACGTCTACAGAACTGAATTGCTTCTCTATACACTGTGCTTGACGGATTTAGAAAACTTTTGCAGATAACTTTTGATGTAAAATGTAAACTTAAGCCCATAAATGTTGGAAAAAGCTTCCGTGGTGGCCCTGATGATAGCGGATACTTGGTTGGGGTCATCCAGACAGCAATTAAGCTTGCTATTGGTAATACGCCTGTATTTATATACTTTGTATGTTTCTACCAGTCTTGCTTCTGTTTTATTACCTCATATTTTTCTTTGTAGCGCTGATTTTATTTGTTTTTTGTTTTTTTGTTTTTGTTTTGTTTTTGGTTTTTTTTTTTGTTTTGTTTTGTTTTTTGTTTTGTTTTGTTTTTGTTTTTGTCAATTAGAATAGTCCCGAATCGTAGTCAGAGTCAGTAAATGAAAAATTGAAGCAAACTAACAGCACACATTTTATTCCGTTGACAGTCCACGCTTTCATTTTTAACATGACCATTGCTTGCATTTGTCGTTTATCCTTGACTGTCAGCTTTGCTTGCGTAATACTGACGTCACACGGGGATGATTTTCCTTCAGATTTTTCTAATCAACCGTACTTGCTTATCGAAAGCTCCTGTATTCTTCGTACTTTGTTACAGCCAACATTTCAAAATTTTCACATCCTTTCTTTGCACAAGGGTAAAATTATTGCCACTTCTGGCAAACTGAAACGAACCTTACCCTTCTGCAACACTGTCTTGTTTTGACTGCTTAGAGCACAAGAGCAGTCAATATACACATCTTCCCATGTTTTTTTTGTTGCATGAGATATTCATTGTGATGATCTAAAACAATTGAATGATTTTGCATTGGTCCAAGAACATACAGTTTTCCATTTATATATTTTAGTATTATGGCCACCGCGAGAAACTTCGTGTGATTGGGAGGGAGGACACGTTGGAAAAGATGAATCGAACTGCACTGCGCTTGGCGCGAGAGGTTGCAGACGCCACGGGGACGCTTATGGCGGGAAACATATGCAACACTACGGTTTATAGTGCAGATGACCCTGCCTGTAAAGACAAAATAAAAGCTATCTTTAAGGTAAGAATCATAAGCATGGAATAATAATAATAATAATAATAATAATAATAATAATAATAATAATAATAATAATAATAATAATAATAATAATAATAACAATAACAATAACAATAATAAACCATGTTTATAATTTTAAAAAAGCATACAGATATTTTCGTATTTTTTCTTTATCCATAGGAACAGATAGAATGGGCAGTGGAGGAAGGTGCAGACTTCATTGTCGGAGAAACCTACGAAAACCTCGGAGAAGCTATAATTGCAGTGGAAGCAATAAAAGAATTTGGGAAAGGTAAAGCGTAGTTTTGTATCGCTTGGAGCTTGCATTCTCACAACAAGTAACCGTTAAAGTGGGAGAAACAAACATAAGCTAGAAAAGCAGATTTGCTTCAAAGCAATTCTGTCTGTGTGCTACAAAAATTCAAGTTTCAAATGTTGCTAATACATAAAACTTTAGAATGTGCAAATTATACATGAATATATGCCATTAAGAAACCCAAGAAGTTGAGACTTCAGTTATTGCCTTTTCCACTAGGTGGCAGCACGTCCTGACACTCCTCCTTTTCCATTAGTTGGGACATTCCCTGAAACCCATAGCTAGCATTTTAGAATCAGGTCTATCTGTATTAGATTTTAAGATATTAAAGATTAAAATTTTTAAATGGCGCTTATTTGCATAATTTCAATTCCCTACAAATCTGAAAACATATCCATTAGATAGCCCCTACCCACAAAACTATAGGTAGCATTTGGGATCATGTCTCTTTCTATATTAGTTATTAAGATATTAAAGATATACATTTTCAGATGTTCCTAATTTGCATAATTTCAATCGCTACAAATCTGAAAACATCTCTTTAAGATAGCCCATTCTCACAAACCTGCAGATAGCATTTAAAATCGTGTCTCAATCTGTAATAGTTTTAAAGATATCAAAGATTTAAATCTTTAAATGCCCCTAATTTGCAAAATTGTGAACATCTTGACTACAGAATACAATATGCACAATTTCACTGCTAGGTCAATCATCATGGCAAGTGTGGCATTTCTGGGTATTTTGGTGTCTGAGAAAAGCTCCGGACTAAGTCAGGACAAAATAAATAAACTGGAAAAGAAAAGAAAATTTGCTTCACAGCAAATTTGTCTTAGTGCCTTCAAAATGAGAACAGTTTGAAATGCTACACTTTGCCATTGTTCAACATAATCTAAATTTTATGTATTAGCCTAATTTGCATAAATTAAAATTCTACAACTCTGGTTCTTGGTTCATTGGATGTGGATTGGGTCACAAACGTAATAAATTAAAGTTTTAATGACACCACTATCTACAATAGTTTTGAACCTATTCAAGATCTTATTTTGTAAGGACCGAGCAAGGGTCACAATAGCCAGAAGTAGAAGTTCGACCGGTTTCGTTGTGCTTCACACCTCATCAGGAACTGTGGGCTAACCGACGTTACGTCTGATATATATGCCGAGGGGTAACTTTCTGTTGCCACGTAAAACACGTTATCGTGATTGCGTAACACAGAATATCGGTTCTACCAAGACGTTATTGTCAAGGTGAATTAGATTCAAAAGAATTTGAATCCCGGCAGGCCAGTAAAATAAAGACTGCCGTAGAAACAATGCTGGGGGTCAACAAGTGTGATTAGTCAGACTTCTGGGTGGTGGTACTACCGTACCACAAAGCCCTGAACACAGGAGCTTAGGACTGTGTGTAAAAACACAGTGTGGGTACATGTGTGCGGTTTCCCAATGGGTTGCACAGGTAATATGCTACCCAAAGCAGAACCTCATGGAGGGATGAACTCTGAACATAAAAGTTTAGCATTAGACCGAGCAAGAGAGCTCATGTCCCCATGATGTTGAGACCGAAAGGTTCAGTAGGAGCGCAATTGGTGCATCCAATGTCTTTCCCTGTCTAGACGCAACTGTCTGGTGTGTTCTAGACGGGGGGAGTGCGGATATACTCTAAAATGTGCACTTTTAGAGCAAGACCATGGTGGTCATTTTGGGCAAAATGTCTGCCCAGTGGCTGTGCAATGACTTTGTTACTGATGTAACGGAAGTGTTCGCGCAATCTGTCTTTGAGTGGGCGCATCGTTTGCCCCACATATTGCTTGTTGCATGTGACACAGGTAAGCAGGTACACTAGATTGGAACTTTCACAGCAACCTCCCTTGGGGACATGGTATGTCCGCCCAGTTTGTGTACTGGTTACTCTGCCTGAAGTGTCCAGACAGATACAGTATTTGCAATCAGCTCGACTGCATTCGCTACTGTGTCTCTTTCCAGATACAGCTGGATTCAGCTGTGTGTCTGTGTGATGTCTGATCCTGGAATGGACCAGCATGTCTTTCAAACTATCTGCCCTTCTGAAACCCACTATTCAAGATCTTAATTTTGTGCGTTTGTCTAATTTGCATAAATTAAAAGCCCACAACTTTGGTTCATGGTTCATTGGGTAGGGTTATGTCACAAACCTACAAATTGGTGTTGGAATCGTACGTATCTGAATAATGGTCTTTAAGTTATTCAAGATTCAGATTTTGTGCATTGGAGTTATTTGCATAAATTACAATATAAACTACAACTATGATTCATGGTCAATTGGATGCACCTATGTCACAAACCTCTAATGTCAAATTGAAATGGCACCTCTATCTGTAATTGTTTTCAAGGTATTTTTGCATTCACCTAATGTGCATAAATTAAAATTCTTCAACTTGGGTTCATGGTTCATTAGATGCGGTTATGTCACAAAATCTAAAGATTTAAGTTGGAATGGCACCTTTAAGTGCAATAATTTTGAAGTTATTCATGATTTAAATTTTGTGTATTCGCCTATTCGCATAAATTAAAATTTACAATTTTGGTTCATGGGATGCGGCTTTGTCACAAACCTACATATTGAAGTTAGAATGGCACCTCTGTCCATAATAGTTTTGAAGCTATTTAAGATTTGAATATTTCATATTCATCTACGTTGCATAAATTAAAATTATACAACTTTGGTTCATAGTTTATTGGATGCGTCTATGTCACAAACCCATAAATTGAAGGTGGAGGGTCACCTCTATCTGTAATAGTTATGAAGCTAATCGAGGTTTAGATTTTGCTTATTCCCCTAATTTGCATGAATTAAAATTCTACAATTTTCGTTCATGATTCATTAGATGTGGCTATATATCAAAGCCCCATAAATTGAAGTTGGCATGGCACCTGTATCTCATATAGTTTTGAAGTTACTCAAGATTTAAATTTTGCATATTCAACGAATGTGCATAAATTAAAATAACATAACTTTGGTTCATGATTCATTGGATGCGGCTTTACCACATTCTTATATATTGAAGCTGGAAATTTTGAACATTATGACTATTCCAAACGATATGCACAATTTCAATGGCAGGTCAGTCACCATGGCAAATTTGGTGGTTTTGGAATACGATTGCCCGAGAAAAACTCCAAACAAATTTAGTCATAAAGAAGAATTTTTGGAAAAAGGAAATGTCTGGTTTCGCACCCAGACGTAACAAATAAATGAATCAATGCGTGAATGAATGAATGAATGAATGAATGACTAACTAACTAACTAACTAACTAACTAACTAACTAACTAACTAACTAACTAACTGACTGACTGACTGACTGACTGACTGACTGACTGAATGAATAAATAAATAAATAAATAAATAAATAAATAAATAAATAAATAAATAAACAAACAAACAAACAAACAAACAAACAAATAAATAAATAAATAAATAAATACTTCCAGCAAAAACAAAATGTCTGTTTTGGCACACAGATATTAAAAAGTTAGTAAAGTGGATAGTGCAATATTATTACTGAGCTTTCTACTTTGTCAGACACAATCTTATCCTTTTGTCCGAACATTGCATAATCAATAAACCCGGAATATTCGCGAGAAAACTAAGATGCTAAGTCTGCCAGCTAATGTCAATATTCGTTATAAAGCACGACGGAAGACAAGTATGCACTCCCTGACAATAAAGAATATGGTGACATATCTGAAAATTGCAGAGCTGGTTTTTCTTAGTATCGTTGTGTCTGGAGACTTTTCTCTATCTTCTTATAACTACAGATTGCACTATCCCTTATAATCAAAATCTCAAAAAGAATTGAATATAGGATATGAGCAGCGCAAGGCATCGTCGCTAATATCATATACTATTAGCGCTTCTTTTCTCTATTTCACCTCTTGAAGAACTTTGTTCTATACTTTTTGCAATCATAATAATTAGAAGGATTTGTTTGAAAAGCAGTTCTTTCTACACGGGATCAGGATCTGGTAAAAGATTTTTCCAGTGGCAGTGTGGAGTTACAACGCTTATGTAAAAAACTTGGCATACGTGCCTTATACTTAAAAAACAAGAAAAGGTAGAATATGGAAGACACTTTTACTTGTATTCCTTTTTACGTACTGTTTGTGGTTTTCGTGTACTTTGCATGCCTTGAACATTTAAAACAATCAAGTAAACGTGTGTACAATACGCTTAACTGCATGAAGATATGAAGTGAACTAATCAAATCATATTTTTTAATTTTTGTTCATTCAATTACAGGCTATAACTCAGGGTGAAATGATAAATTACTTTTTTTTTTACTCAGATATATGCATGTTGTGCTTTCAATGTTATCAATCACCTGTAACAAGCTTGATATCGGTAGCTTGATACTTGTGATGAAAGTGTCCTACATGTTGATAACAGATGCACATTTTATAACTGTCCAGCTGGGGATGGGCTTTTCTGCTGACTGCAATCAAGGTGGAAAATATGATTGCTGACACAGACATCTGCCAGCTCAATGTTATGACACGTGCAGAGAACACGTGCAACAAATATATATATATATATATATATATATATATATATATATATATATATATATATATATATTTATATGTATATATGTATATATATATGTATATATGTATATATATATATATATATATATATATATATATATATATATATATATATATATATATATATATATATATATATCCTAACAATGACATTGAAAAGGCAACAGCAACAACTGCAAAAAGGAATGGCCTGAAATTTCACTTGATATTACGGACAAGGTTGAGTAAAGTAAATCAATAGATAGAAGAAAAATGGAAACATAGCCATGTTTTCGCAGCAAAATTATGATACCTTATAGATCTTGCAAAAGAAACTTTTCCATTTACAGGACTACACTTCCCACATATCAGCATATAAGAAAAGCCATCACATGAATTTGCAACTTCTCTCTGGTAGACATTATGTTTGGATTAAAGACATATCCCTTGTTTGATCACATAAAACTAGATACGATGGTGAAATGATATTTCTGTACATACTCGAAAACACCTTCCATAAAGAACAAAAACATTAGGACATGAGTACACTTGCAAGACTTGGGCTACAGAGAACCAAACTGCCTGACCCTGTAAATTTGTAAATTCAAGAACACAGGGAAGAAACTGCCAGCTTGGTTTCGTAGTCTATTATCACCATAAGACCACCTGACAATATGCTCACAAAACCCTTTATGTCAAATTTGAGTTTGATGATCAACTAGCTATTGCAGAGATTGGTGACAAACTAGGCACTGCAGTACAGGCAAACCATACAACAGCATACCGTGTTGCTTTTCATCAGTACCTGAAGACATATAGAAGACTGAAGCAGCAGCACAATACTTACATACCACACCAGTCACAGCACACAATGTCATTGACACTGTTACAGGCTACTTCTTTCCATGCTGATTCCGACAGGCAGGACATAGAAAAGCTACACCAGAATGCATGTATCCCTGCGCCAATGAGTTTAAGGAACAATGCGCAATATCCTTTGAGTTCTTTGAAGCAAAGCTGTGATCTAGTCATAAAAACAAGGGAGGATCGAACATAAAAGTGACTTGCTAAAGGCTAGTCACATGAATCATCTCATTGTAAATTGTATACAAAGGAAACACTGCACAGTGTTGCTTGTATGACAGTATTTCATGAGGTCCTGTGGAGAACCACCATACTGAAGACTGTATTGGCTCAATCAGTTATTCCTCATGGAGGAGGAGTAGTCTTGCCCCTCTCTGGTCTCTGCTTAGCAGGCAAGTATGAATGAAAGTAAAGCAAAAAAGTGGTTACTCAAACAAAAAATTATACCCATTGCATAAACATCCAGAACAGTTTCCCAGGAGATTACTGTTCTGAAAGAAACAGATGAACAGCAGCAGGTGGATCTCTGCGACCTTCCCTGCTTTGCCAGGTACAACAATGGAAAATTGTATACCTTGACAGTGATAGGCTGCTTCTGTCATTTTGTTTGGGCAGTCCCTAAGAAGAATACAAAACCACAGGCAGTAAATGGTAGAGAGGTTTAAGAGGAATGAGAAGTGGTACTACCACCAGCTGGCTAATTGTATGTTAATTATATGCATGAGGCAGACCAATATACATAATCTCATGTCAGCTGAAGAAGTGGGTAACACCTTAACCAATGTCACCCTGGCATGCCCGGCCCACAAACAGAGATGAAAGAAATGTTAATTATCACATGGCCACTGTAGAATGACATCACAGCTAAAGAGCCCACCCAGGTTTCTACAGATTCTATAGTCCATATATAGTATAGTCCTTGTAATGTCCATATATAGTATAGTCCTTGTAATGTCCATATGTAGTATAGTCCTTGTAATGTCCATATGTAGTATAGTCCTTGTAATGTCCATATGTAGTATAGTCCTTGTAATGTCCATATGTAGTATAGTCCTTGTAATGTCCACATGTAGTATAGTCCTTGTAATATCCACATATAGTATAGTCTTTGTAATGTCCACATATAGTATAGTCCTTGTAATGTCCATATATAGTATAGTCCTTGTAATGTCCATATATAGTATAGTCCTTGTAATGTCCATATATAGCATAGTCCTTGTAATGTCCATATGTAGTAAAGTCCTTGCAATGTCCATATATAGCATAGTCCTTGTAATGTCCATATATAGTATAGTCCTTGTAATGTCCACATATAGTATAGTCCTTGTAATGTCCATATATAGGATAGTCCTTGTAATGTCCATATCAAGGGATCATTTCAAAAGGCTAATAAGCCCAATGTAGAGCAGAGATGTTTATCATTAAGATATACAGTCAAACCTGTACTAACGGACACCTCTATGAGATAAACTCTCAAGTCTGCTCCTCTGTTTTTAAGCTAAATGAACCACCAAAAGATGAAACCCTGTCCAACTCATACAACGGACATTAGCCTAGGGCCCCGGCGGCCAAGGAACCTGGTTAAAATAGACTCTAAGGTCGATGGTGACTGGTTTGACTGGGAAAGTGCTAACAGTGATAGAAACAATGCCCTGTTAAAACAATGCGTTGCTACACTCTAATGATCACACTTATGCAAAATCAGCTTTAGTGGCTCTTGTTTAGTGTGTAATGTGCCAAGCCCTGTTAAAACATTGCATGGCCTTTAGTACTAGCAGGGTCAGATTACCAGGCATTAAAAATACGGACAAGTAGCCACGCTGCTTGATCATTTCAGGTACAACCATACATCCTTGTATACATTGGTGAATATAATCTTTACCCTCTTCAGGACAGTCACCTGTCTATGATGGACATAGTTCAACTCTCCCTTGACTGTCCATATTATAAGCAGGTTTGACTGTATATCAATAGAACAAGCGTTTACTGTATAAAACACTTACTTCAGGAACAAATCAATAAGACCTTCTATGGAACTAAACTGTATAAACTTTGTGTGATCACTGTATCAAATAGTTACCCCCCCCCCAAAAAAAACAGTACCCACATTCCTACATTCCAACCCAACAATAAAAGGAAAGTTAAATACAGTAACCAGCAGAGATTCAAGAAGTTCAAAAACAGCAACTTTCAGCTTTCAACACCAATGCAAAAGAACATATTTCACTCTTGAGAGGCAGTCACCCATAAAAGGCAACTGGTGGTTTAAAACTGGTCCTCTCCAAATATGAAATATTCTTCATTAACTACAAACTTCAGTTATTTCAAAACTTAGAGCCCAAAATTTATCACTTGTCCCAAAGATAAAAAGAGACATGGTAGGCCCGTCACTTTTTGGTGTTCCTGATTTATGATTCTGCTGAGCTTTCAAAACTCATAGAATTGTGTGGGAAATATGAAGTTGGTATGGCGGAAATACCATTTATGTCTAGTCAAGCAAGACCTAACTAAGAGAACTACCCCTATGATGCACCTGTGTCAGCTCTTTGGAAGAACTGAACAAAGACAATGGACTGTGTTGTAAATGTCCAGCAGGCAACGTGCCTACTGGACGAATTTTATTAAAGTATATGAAATTAGCAACTCATTTAAAACCAGAGTGGCTGCCTTTTGCTAGGGGTGCCTACTGGACGAATTTTATTAAAGTATATGAAATTAGCAACTCATTTAAAACCAGAGTGGCTGCCTTTTGCTAGGGGTGCCTGTAAACTTATATTAAACACTGCTTGTGCATATGTGCACTAAAATCACGACAACCCCCCAGGCAGCCACCAATGAAATTTAGTACGTGACAGCAAAAGTGAGGGCTAAAAAGTGCCTACACCAGTGAATACTGTTTCTCAGTGTCATATACACCGGTATGTATTTATATATAATTGCAGTACAGATTTTCTGGGGAAAAAGCGTAAGAACGATTTCTCCGCATTAAAAACCCAGAAATTTCTTACTTCGGTGAACGATGTTTCACAGTGTCATCTGTTTGTTAAGTACTGTGCAAAATACCTTGAGATATATGTTAATTCCCATTAGTATTATTTGCAGGAGGAGACTGGGGTGGAGGAGGGAAAATTGAAACACCAACGGTTGAGTATGTTATAACTTTAGGAAACGATCAGCTTTTGCTCCGTGTCCTACGGAGATGAGAACTAGACTGATGAACAAAGACTGAATTTGAATTCAGCACCCACGCGGAAGGAAGTGCTGAGGGACCAATCAGGATGCTTTCCCGGGTTATGTCATGCTTGCGCAACTACCCGTGATGCACTCTAGCTGTTGCTGGGCGACTACTCCCAGCCTCCACCTCACACATGTGCTTTCCTGCCATAAAAGTTGCTATTGTCATAGCTTTCCTTTATGTCTAGTCAAGCAAGACCTAACTAAGAGAACTACCCCTATGATGCACCTGTGTCAGCTCGTTTGCAGGAACTGAACAAAGACAATGGACTGTGTTGTAAATGTCCAGCAGGCAACGTGCCTACTGGACGAATTTTATTAAAGTATATGAAATTAGCAACTCATTTAAAACCAGAGTGGCTGCCTTTTGCTAGGGGTGCCTGTAAACTTATATTAAACACTGCTTGTGCATATGTGCACTAAAATCACGACAACCCCCCAGGCAGCCACCAATGAAATTTAGTACGTGACAGCAAAAGTGAGGGCTAAAAAGTGCCACAAGGACTAAAGCTGTGGCAACAGGTTTGGGACTGCCCCACTCAAGACACAGGTGCATCACTAATGTACAGCTATGTACATATATACACAAGAATGTAAATATAAGCCATTATGAAATCATTTTCATATTGTCAGTTTGACTCAAGTTAGTTTTTGGTGCACGAGACTCCGTATTCATAGAGTCTGAATGCAATAAATTAGTCACTGTCCACAGTGGGTTTGAATCCGTCTTTCACAAATCCACAGTTTTTCGATGCGATGAACTAACATATCCCTGAGCAACCCCCTTTCGCTGCTGTAGTTGTCGAATAGATGGATGTCGATGGCTGAACGACGGGAGCCAGAGAGTATATATATGGCCTTCATTGGAAACAGCGCCTGCAGTTCCAAGGCAGCCACATGCCTTTCCCTGCTCGTATCTTGCTGATTACTTAAAATCAGTGTAATTAATGTAAGAGAAAAGTAGGGACCGAAAGCATTCACCCTCAAGACTGCATAGGAAACAGCGCCTGCAGCTCCCTTGAGCCTATGAAAGTGCATACTTTGGCTCCCTAGTGGTACAAACCCACTTATTTTGTTACAGATGATTGAAGAAAAGGGGGCAAGAGCGTAAGTTCCATAAGCCTTTCTTGAGACAAGCGCCTGCCATCCCAGTTGGGCCAGGTTCTTACACTCTGCCCCCCCCCCCCTCATTTTACTCCCATATGAATGAGACTATACAATGTGCCAAGTGCCTGTAGTGCCCCGTGTTCTTGTTAGTTGGTAATAACTCGAATATATTTTTTGAATGCATCAGATTTCCATCTGCCCCGCAGGCGGATTTGACTATCGGGAATGCCTAGTTGTGCATCCCAGGATGCCGCTCCAATACGGAAGCTGTGCCCTTTATAATACTGGCTGTCTAAGTTACAAAATTTCAGACAGACTCGCAGTTGTGTGTCAAAGGACTGTCGAGTCATGGGACCCTGATTTTTATTTAAAAATAGGCATCCTGGGGAGCTGCCTCTGTTTTTTAAGTATTTCATGAATAAGTATACCGGGCAGAAGGGGCCTGATTGGGCCCTGAAGCTTATGTTATGGGGCTGGCCTGTGGTGTTGTGTTTGAATTTAGTGAATTTTACTTTCACTTCGGATGGGTGCTTATTACGAAATATGATGGATATGTCATCCAATTGAAGGGTGTTGTTCACCTGTGATTTGTTCGTGCAGGTAACTTCACCGATGCGAGCATATGTGTGGAAGGCGAATGTAAACATTGCCTGGCACAAAATTTTGTCATACCCAAAGAAATTCATTTCTGCTGCATGGAGCAATTTTGCTAGAATAGGGGCTGTTATGGGTAAGCGTCTATCTATAGATGGGCGGAGCCTGTGTGCCCCTGCTATCAATTTTTGTATAACAAAATCTTTTGTGGGGTCAGGGAACCCCTGAATTTTGTGTAAAAAACTAATGGCAGCCAGGTGAGTTTGAATAGTGCTTGCTACATAATTTTTGTTGAAGAGAAAAGCCACATAAAGAGCCAGTGTGGCTGGAGACAGAGGACAAGGGGCACCAAGGCCAAATTCATAACAAAATTCTTGGCAACTTTCCCATACTCTGTGGTACAAAACTGCTGTGTTGGGGGCCACTGATGAGGCTAATAGTTGTTCGACGGTAGCAAAAAGTTCTCCGGTTTCAGGTCTTCCGGTATTGTGGTGGGAGTGGCGTGACTCTGTGGAGAGAGAATTTTGAATTTTTGAATCCAGCCACGTGACAACGCATCGGCTCTAATGTTTGCGGCCCCTGCAACATGCCGCGCCTTCACCCTTATGTTAAACTGTAAACAGGCAATTACTAGTTTTCGTACGCCACGCATTATTAACGAGTCTTTGGATGACTGTTTATTTATAATTGCCACCAGGGCTTCGTTGTCGGTTAAAAGGAGAATGGAATGGTTTCTCATCAGAGGACCCCAGACGTACAGTGCTACTACTATTGGAACCAATTCTAAAAATGCTATATTGAAGGTTGCCCACGCATCTGGGAATGTTGCATATAACCATCTTGGGCCAAATATGGCTGCAAACCCATATGAGGCTGCTGAATCTGTTACAAGTGAAATGGTGTCGCTAGAGACCCATTCCTCATTTAAAAACATTGCACGACCGTTAAAATGTTGTAAGAACTGCAGCCAGCACAGCATGTCTGCCCTCGCCTCTTTGTTGATTGACACGAAATGATGTGGTTTTGAAATGTTAAGTGTGAGGTCAATCATACGCCTCAAGAATGCCCTCCCAGGTTGAATGGCTTTGCAGGCAAAAGACAGAGACCCGATCAAAGATTGTATTTCTCTCAATTTCATTTTCCTTCTTTTCCTGCTGGATTCCAAAAGTGTACAACATTTTTGTATTTTATCTGCTGGGAGTCTAAGTTCCATCATATTGGAATCCAGCTCAATGCCTAGAAAAGTCAAATTCTGCTCTGGGCCAACTGTTTTATTGTGGGCCACTGGGATACTTAAAGTGTGGCACAGCTGCAAAAATTTATGGAGGGCCTCACGGCATTCACCCTCAGTTTTTCCCAGAAGCAAAAAATCATCAAGGCAGGCAATGGCAGCATGCTGGCACATTCAATTTATTCAGGAGGATCCACTCTATGGCACAGCTGACCGTTTCAAAATTTAAACATGAGCTAGATGCACCCATTGGGACACATTTGTCGTAATAATATTGCCCTTGCCAGGTAAACCCCAGGAGAGGGTAGTCCTCGGGTTTGACTGGAAGCTGGCGGAAAGCATCTAAAATATCAGCTTTTGCCATAAAAGTGTGCCTCCCCAATGATTTCAGCAGCCTAACCGCATCGTCAGCCCCAGCGTATTGTACGTAAGCGGCTTCCCGAGGTATGCCTTGATTAATGGACGTGTTGTCCTCTGCGAAAGAGAGGTGGTGAATAAGTCTGAAGTCACCATTTTTCTTGGGTACCAGCCCTAATGGACTGAGATGTAAATTTTCGAAAGGTTTGTGTGAAAATGGTCCTGCTATGCGACCAGCGGCAATTTCCTTTTCTAGTTTTTTTGATACTATGTCCGGTTGGTCCCTTGCCGACTTTAGGTTGGTGCAATTTTGGCCTTGTCTTGGACCAGTGTAATGAATAGGAAAGCCATGCATGAAACCGTTTAGAATATAATTTTTTTTAATTTCTGGGTACCCATTGAGCAAAATTCTAAAATTGTTGACGTTCACTGGGGTTGGCAATGTCTGTTTAGGACTGCGATGATTTGGCTTTGGAGACGGGAGACTGGTCTCTTTGGTCTTTGTTGGGACACTTTGAGATGGGATGTGACCCTGAGCACTTAAAGCAGGAGTGCTTGTAGGTGCAGCCTGAACAATGCGTGCCATTGTGGTACTTATAACAGAACCCGTATGGGATTCTGTTTGCTCGTTTCTTCCCTTTGGCACGAAAGGGCTGGTTTCTTTGGTTGGAATTTTGGTACTCCCTTTTCTTAACCATAGCCCTAGAAGTGGCAATGTTCATTGTTACATTATCAACTTCATCCCATCTCAAATTTTCCGACTCTTTCATCTGACGGAAAGACTCATCGTAATAACGCCAGTCTCCCGTCTCTGCAATGCACCTGATCAAGTTGCTATATTTTAACAAGTTTGATGCCTCTCCTGGTTCTTTAACCAGCACCACTGACATATAAATTTGAAAGGCGTCTGTCCATTCGGACAGGGACAGGGAGCGCTGCTTGGTTTGCCGCCAGACCAGTTGGGGGACGTCCCCGCCATTGTCGAAAGTGCCCAGTTTGAAGTGATGGTCTTCCCTATTCAACAAGAGAGCCATGTCTATATATTCCCCAGCCCAGATTTTTCGCCGCAGCTTAGCAGGCACCCTGGCGTGGATAGATCTGTTGACCGAAAATTGGGTTGACCTTTGCGTGATTACGGGGATGTGGAAATTGGATGCAGCTTCAGCTGCTCCAACCTCCATTGCCTCTTGATCGGGAAACCAAGCAGCATTAGTGGTATTATTGGGACTTGTCACAGTGGCAGGGGGGATTTCTGGGTAAACTGCCATATCCGTAATACCTGTTGTCTGAGTGGCATTGGTGGCTGGCGTGGCCTGTTTTGCCATGGCTTCAAGGGCCAGTCTGACACCACGCTGAATACCCTCTGCCACCAAATCAGCAATGTTCGTATCGGAGCTCCGTGGATGGCTTCTCGGTGTTGAAGGGGGTTGCCCAGGTGGCGATGGTTGCTGCGATGTAGAAGGTTGCTGAGGTGAGGGAGTGGCCCCCCGAAGTCTTATTGGGCGGCGGATGATATTTCTAGACCTTGTGGCCATTCTTGGAAGGGGCATCTTGCTTTTGTTCTTGCCCTTTGACAGCTTTCTGCCAGACATGGTGGTTCCAGACTAAAATGAAAGATAGCAGGGGCCATGTAATCCATCCCTTTTAAAATCTATTTATTATTAGATGCTGCTTCATGAGAATTATCACCCTTTGACTGGTAACATTTCCCTTCATAAAATGGTAAAATTAGGCGACTTATTTAGGAATGAAAAGCCTACTAAAAATGTGGAACAGACAATGAAAACCACGTTGTATTATCAAGGTTCACATGTATTTAACTTGTGGTGACCATTCGAGGCCCTATCTCATCTGTGCAGGCATTTTGATAACAAGAACGTATCATAAATGCAAAATAGACTGACTCCCGCCATGATTTCACAAGACCATGAATGATTACATTTTAGCGGTGTACAGGAGCGCTACAGCTTCCCGATCAACAGACTGTGTTAACAGTATGAACGTGTGCCAAAAACCTGGAGCGCTACAGCTTCCAGGGTGACATACCCCAAAGTTTAACGTACCCTTGCAATACACATGGGTCCCCTAAACTAAGGGCTGTGTGAAAAGCCACGACGTGCAAAACCGGAGCGCTACAGCTTCCGGAATATACATACACCAGAAATCAAGTAACCCTTGTCCTACCCATGGGTCCCCTGAACTCCGGGCTGTTTGGTGGGTACACGTCATAACTATTGGCATAGGCAGAGTTTTTGCGGCGACGGTTATGGAAATAGACGGGCAAGAACTGTGCGTTATTTGACCCCGCACTTGATCCGTAGGTACGCCAACGTGAGTGCACTACGGACCCGTGGACCCTTGTTTAGCGAACCCAGGTGTCCTCGCCCGTGATGATCCCAAAACCCGATAGGAAAATGCGATCATTAAATCAATTTGATAAATAAACGATCACTGCTATCATCAATTGCCGTTAACTAAGCCTGAGACGTACATCATTACATGTGAACAATACTGAGGCCGCCATTGCGGCTAGCGATCATGTGATCAAAAGGCGGTCATGTGACAGCTTTAAATGGCGGGAGTATTGTCATGTGATCGGTCAAAATGGCGTTTTGAAATGGAACGCAACATCTTACCTGATTCTAAGCAAGTCGTTTTGAAGCATATAGAATGGCACCCCTGATGCGCTTCCAGTATTTTGGTATGCCGATTTCCCGGTTCAAATGCACTCCGTCGCTATGGAATATGGCCTGGGGACTCTCCTCCAGTCGCTTGTGTTTCCAGCTCAGCGTGCAGGATCGCATATCCGTCATGGAGAGGCGTGCGTCCACAAACGAGTTGATCTCTTCACGCCGGTCCTCGTAGGTTTCCGCAGAAATGTAGCGGGGTTTCCTCCATGGAAAAACGTGCAGTACAACAACTTGCTGGACGTAGCTGAGTCCCATTAACTCATAGACCAAGGACATAAGATGCTGTCTAATCACGGATGCCTCATGGCTACACAGGTCATTGCCACCCACTTGTAACACCACCACTTGTGGTCTGAATGTTTTCACGACTGACCGACGAGGTCTCACGTCGTAGTTCAGAGTGTTCAGTATCGAAGCACCACCACGGCCGTGGAATCTGACTCGAAAGCTGTCGAGGTCCATTTTGATGGCCGGATACCCTGTATAAAAGGCGGATTCGAGCCGGTGGATGAAGCTGTGGCCCAGAAGCAATATCCGTGGTTTTGTCGTCTGCATCTTGAACAGAGTGATCGGCAACCGAGCGTACCGGTATTGTTGCTTTTGACTTACGTTTGCTGAATGATGTTCTGTTGGTGAGATTCTTAACCAGTTCGAGCTCTTGGAGCACGAAATCCTTGTTGCAGTGTAGAAAATTGAAACACCAACGGTTGAGTATGTTATAACTTTAGGAAACGATCAGCTTTTGCTCCGTGTCCTACGGAGATGAGAACTAGACTGATGAACAAAGACTGAATTTGAATTCAGCACCCACGCGGAAGGAAGTGCTGAGGGACCAATCAGGATGCTTTCCCGGGTTATGTCATGCTTGCGCAACTACCCGTGATGCACTCTAGCTGTTGCTGGGCGACTACTCCCAGCCTCCACCTCACACATGTGCTTTCCTGCCATAAAAGTTGCTATTGTCATAGCTTTCCTATATATATACAATCAAGATCTCTGTGGTGGATACTCATATCAAGATTTGAATTACAAGTGCAGAATCTTGTCACAGAGGGATCAGGCTTAAGGAATTGTCTTCTCAAGAAAATCCAACTTTTGTAAAATGCCCCTCAACATTGTGGGTAAACCAGCTTCAGCTTTGCATATAGAAAATTACACAAAATCTGACATCAGCTTATAACCAAACAGCCCCCTCACACAGTATGTCCAAGAATTACTATATATATCAGGCTGGTCATGACAAACCTGTTTATAAAGCTTCTAAACCATAGATATAGAATGCTACAGTTTGCATCATTGTTGGTGTCATCAAATCTGGAGCTCCTCTGTTAAAATTTGCCGCTAATGAAGAAGTGGACATTTTGAACTTTGGTGTGGAATAGACTACATATACTTTAAGTGGTCAAGACTGCAGCAGACAGGAAGAGAGTAAGAATCCTTGACACCAATTTGCTAGACACAGCCATTTAATGATAGAGACATGCTAAAATGCAGAAGCTGCTAATAATAAAGACGCAGCATGGTACAAGTAAATAGTAGTGAGACCATTAAATGCCAATATTGTAGTAGAAAATCAGTCCAAGTATAAAAACGTCCAACTCTTGACACATCTCTCAACGTGAAATTCACCAGATACAGCAGCAAGACTAGAACAGTCATTAAGCAATACGTTATTGGTTGAACATTTGAAGAGGATAAGATGTCATATTGACAATGTAGAAACAATGACTGTCATGACAAAAGCAAGTAGACCACAGTTTTTAACAATGTTGGAGAAGTTGTACAGCAAATCC
>OZ026616.1:97020658-97153672 GCA_964020975.1 Hermodice carunculata | reverse complement strand
AAAAACTCACTCACTTACAAATATTTAGGTTTGATATTTACTCCTAAGTTAGTGTGGACCAAAGCAACCAAAACTATTGCAGATCAAGCTAAGAAATCTATTTTTATGTTTCAGAAAGCTAGAGGTTTTAATTTTGCATCAGTGGAGGTAGCATTAAAAATATTTGATAAAATGATCACACCAATCTTGCTTTATGGTAGTGAAATATGGGGTTTTAAGTTATCACCTCAAATAGAGAGTGTTCAAATAAAATTTTGTAAGAAACTGTTGATGGTTGGGTCTAATACATCAAATGATGCTGTTTTAGGTGAATGTGGCAGATATCCACTATCTGTCTTATATATGACCCGGTGCATTTAATACTGGTTAAAACTGCAATATATGGATGATGATCGTCTCCCTAAAAATTGTTATAATATGTTACGGAAATTGACAGAAGCTGGGAGAAACACCTGGTGTTCTGGAATTAAGAAATTACTTTTTAGATATGGTTTTGGAATTGTATGGTTCGAGCATGGTGTCGCAGATGTAGTATTATTTTTGAGTCAATTTAAGCAAAGGATAAAAGACTGTTGTGAACAGGAATGGAGAATACGTATTAATGATTCGAGTAAGTTAGACACATATGCATTATTTAAAAGTATGTTGGATGTTGAAAAATATCTGACAAATGTATACTATAGACCACATAGAATGGCTTTAACAAGATTACGTTGTTCATCACATTGTCTTAATATTGAACAGGGCAGGAGAGAAGGTTTAGACAGAAGTGATAGACTTTGTAAATGGTGTTTAATTAATGAAGGTAAATCTTGTATAGAAAATGAGTTTCATTTTGTAACTGAATGTAAATTATATGAACAAATGAGGAGTTCTTTATTACCAGTTTATATAACTACTAAATGTCAAGATAGTTTCATCAGACTTATGAGATCAACCAATGCACGGGAACAGTGTTATTTCGCTGAATATATTTGTGAAGCATTTAAAAAAAGGGATAAATTTTTGTCACCCTCAGAGTAAATTTGCATATTGCTGTAATCTCTGAATTATTGTACTATGGGCCGGAGGCCTTGGATACTGAATAAACCATTATTAAAATATATATATATATATATATATATATATATATATATATATATATATACATATAATAATTTCATTGGGCCTCCAATTCAGGAGAAGAGTATACATAAATACAGATATATACATCGAGATGAAAAATCATCGCTATTACATAAAATGTTGGCAAGAATGGACTATATAAAATGCTAAAACTTATTTCGATGGAGAAATGTTCTATGTTGAGTTACCATATATATATATATATATATATATATATATATATATATATATATATATATATATATATATATATATTATTATTATTATTATTATGATTATGATTATTATTATTATTTTATTTAACCCCCATATTTGGGCAGAATCGAAATATGCATCGAGATAATTAGATATACATAGAACAGGAAATCCAAACATATGACATTGGAATATAAGTGTATAGCAATCATTAATAATTTATAGGAAAGCTGTTTGCGTGGTCCCTCGGTGAGCTGAGCCATTTCAGGGGCTCCGAGGCGTTGCGCATTCGGGCTAACTGCCCACCAAATGGGATACACATGTTTATGATACAACATATGTGGTAATGAAACAATTCAGATTATAACTGAAATAGCTAGAAAGATTTGAGCTATCCAACTAGAAAAGGTACATACTAGTTCAGGGCTAAGTCAAATTGTTCTTATCCGAACTTATACTTTACAAATTTAATAATTATTTTTGGCTTGATATGTATTCTTTATTCATATAGAAGCTCTGTATTTACAAGCAAAGCTTCACTTATTTAGCTAATATATCATGTGCCACGTTCAGATATGTTCATTTTTATGTAGGTTGCCTTTGCTGAATATTCAGCTTGGACAAGGAGCCGCCACTTAGAGAGACATATTCGGGTACGGCTCCGAAACATGTTCTGAGTAGTTACCCACTGAAAACCCTTTAATATAATTGGGGTAATGTGGCCCAGGTCAAAATTCTACAGAGGATCGTGTGCAATAGTACTTCTATATTTACATAGGTTAGACCGTAACAAGTTAGCTTATAGAGTGCAAAGAGTTTGGACTGTGGAATATCGGTTAATGAGAACTAGGAAATGGTTTTAGACTAAAAAGAATCAAACATAATTATCATTAATCATAAACGATGTTGAAGTTGCTGGACTTTTATATGACCAGACTCCATACCATAAACTATAGAAGCTGCACCTACTGTGTTCCACAAGTGTAATTTCGCACTAGTATTGTATTTGTGTCCTTTTGTCCAGAAACACTTCCTAGTAGTCGTTACCCTATTCCGGACCCGAACTATTTACTCTCCATAAGCTAACCTGTCCCTGTCTAACCTATATACACATGGAAGTAATACTGTTCATATTGCACACGTTTCTCTGTAAAATTATAGGCTGTATTTGCCCAAATAATTAAAAGTTCTTCAGCGGGTAACTACTCAGAACATGTTTCGCAGCCTATGTAGACCCGGATAAATGAAACCCGAAGTATCTATCTATCTATCTATCTATCTATCTATCTATCTATCTATCTATCTATCTATCTATCTATCTATCTATCTATCTATCTATCTGTCTGTCTGTCTGTCTGTCTGTCTGTCTGTCTGTCTGTCCGTCTGTCTGTCTATCTATTTATTTAAAACCCACATCACTCGGGAACCAGTATATATATGTATATATATATATATATATATATATATATATATATTATAATACATGGCTTCAAAATCGTAACACAAAAGTTACATGAGAATAACAAAAGTCAAAGGCACTAGTTAGTAGCTTCAAAAGACGGTTTTCAATGGAGCCCTGTCTATATACAGTGGTTGTGGACAGGGAAGTACCCCGGTGAGTCGATGACGCCATCTGGCCTCAGCCGCTCACTGAGATAAAATACCGAGAAAGTATCCTGCCGTGCAAGGAGATTTAAAAGGAGGCGATTTTTTATTTCACGGTCTGCCAATCCCCCGGGTGTGGCCTTTTAAGTAATTATAACGTCGGATAGCAAGTGGAAAAAAATTGAACGGGCGGGAGACTTAATCCTGCTTACTGTATTAATGGAGGAGGATACGTCCTGCGCGACAGACTCGGTCACAGCAGGTATATTAAAGGCCTGTATTAAACGGCAATGATGACGCAGATTCTATAGATAGAAAGAACGCCTAGCATATATATATATATATATATATATATATATATATATATATATATATATATATATATATATAAGTCGGGCTGAATGACCACACGCTAGAAGAAGAGCAAGAAAGAGGAAAATGATAGGTATTAATTGACAAATTGTCTTGTCGAAGTGATAAACAATTGTACTGCAGCAAAGATACCAGTGTTGGAATCATCCGAAAGATCAGCACTACCACTCACATAGCATGATTGAAAGGAATCAGCGACAAGGTTTAATGAAAAATTTGGATGAACACCAGGAGGATATTAGTAATAAACCTCAGAAGTTTAAGTTTAGCTCGCTGATGGAGGGGCAAACAGACAAAAGTGACTATACCTTTCTCTATTTGTTACACGAGCAAGCTGCAGAGGGTAAAACGTGTCCATCAAATAAACATGACTTTAATTTTTAACGCCCGAGGCGCGGCTGCGTGAGCCCGAGGCGTGGCTGCGTCAGAAATATATGAACAATACGATAGCCAAACGCGAAATACTTTGGAATTTTATTATTAAAGAAGAGAATTTGGAATACGTTTGTCTTGAAAATCGAAAGTGTGGCAGACGCATTCACGCCTTCGAGAAGGCCATTCCATGGGCTTATTGTGAAGGGCAGCAACGACTTGAAGTAGTGTTCTGTCGTACACTTGATTAGTCTGAGTTGAACGGAATTTCGGAGCAGGCGGTCTGCATGTGTTAATGCGTAGTTTGGAATTAAGTCGTGAAGGGACAGGGGAGTCAACCACTTTAGCATTTCATACAAAAGCACAAGTTTGGAAAATTTGATGCGAAGGTGAAGCGACTGACAACTTACTTCAGCGTGCAATCTATCGCTTGCTATCAATTTCATAGCATCGGTGCAGATATTGGCCGCTACACACCATTGTCCATCCTGGTCCGACAGCTCTTGACTGCAATTGTAAAAAGGAGACACACGTATTTGAAATTTGGGCGGACAAGTACAATTTTTCCAAATTAGAATGTTAAAGTCTTTTTTGAACAGAGAAACTAAGATAAAGGGAGAGGAAAAGGGAGAAGGAGAGAGTGAGAGAGAGAGGGAGGAGAGGAAGAGCGAGCGAGAGAGAGAGAGAGAGAGAGACAGACAGAGAGAGAGAGAGAGAGAGATTTGCCTGCTTTTGTGACACTGTGATTTATATGGAGTGCGACGTTAGGTCATGAGAAAGAGTAATGCCTAATTATAAGTGTGTGTGATTTGTGGCCTCAGGTATTGCAGAGCCGTCAAGGTATAAGGTTGGGTGGTTTTCTTTATTTTTGTCACAGGTTAACAGAACTGACTCAGTGACAGAGACTCACCGACGACCTCAGACGGATCGGCGATCAAGCTCAATATTTATGGGAGCTCCAAAAGCTTTGTTACCGTAGAAGGCTAGCGTCATCAGCCTGGTGTCACAAGCTATGGTATCAAAATGCCATTGGTGTAGATTAGAAATAGGAGAGGCTCGAGAATAGAGCCTTGTAGCACACCAGCTCTATAGGTAACCATGAGGAGCTTTGACACAGTATGACAACTCTTTGTTGTCGATTGCTGAGATTAATTTCAAACCAACTGATAATGAATGGGGTAATGCATTATTGCCGCATTTTAAAAAGGAGACCAAACATGCCATATATGATCAAAGGCTTTGCATATGTCCAGGAAGACCATTCTGGCCTTACTGCCAAGTTCCAGGCCATAGTAGATTTTGTGTACAATACTAACTGGTTGATTTATAGTGAAATCGTTGGAAACAATGCCGGGATTTCTCCTGGTGAAGTGAGTGTATTGCATTAAGCATTCACAAAGTTTGTTATACACATATTTTTCAAAAACATTCGAAACATGATATAAAAATGAGATCGCGCGGTAGTTTGATTTTGACTTCACATCATATTTTCTAGAGAACAGGCCCAATATTGGATATTTTCCATTTCAGAGGATGATTTTGTTTCCATTCTAGAGGAAATTAACCGCCAGACAGAGAACTGTTAAACAATCGGACCCAGAAATGCCATATCCAGTTTGCGATCAGGATCTGCAGCAGAGCTGGTTCCAAGGGAGATTAGAATTCTGTAGACATCGTTTTGATTTACTTGAAAGGTTCTAATTTGGCATCTGTTTGGTACAGGAAATCTGTACTGAGGAGTAGGTTATTGTCAACAGAGGTTGACTGGCAAAAAAATACTTTAAGACTCCACCTTTTTCGTTATTGCTGAAAATGATATGGTCGTTTTCAATAAGAGGGGGGTGTTGGGATGTAACTTGATTCCAAGAACGGACTTTGACAGGTTCCACCACTTTTTACATTATTTCTTTGCTGCCAAGGACAGACCCACGTATGGAGAATTTGGGTTAGATTGCCTTTTTGTTAGCCAAACAGCAATATCACGGTACCCCAGGAAAACTGACAAGTATATCCATAGATATTTGATAGCAAAAAGCAGGGATCGTGCTGGGCAAGCTGTTGTAATGGCACATGTCCAGGGACAGGAAGTAGCAGACAATAGCACTGGTCAAGATGTGTCACATGACCTACTGTGACCATAGTATTGGCCAGAATAAGTCAGGTGATCTCCTTTTTGAAAAGTGCTGCCCTCTACCCCTTGCTTCTTGGCTTGTGCCATTGACACGCATTACTCATATAACTTAGCAAACAGAGTAAAAAAGATGAGACACGCATGTATGACAAATGCAAAAATAAGCAATAAAGGAACCGAAGTACGGATCATTCATGGAAGATGGCTGTTAAACTGGATTTAAAAACGTAATAGTCTGTAAAAGTATAAATGTTACATAGTTAACGTGTGCCAAAAGTTGAATACAAAAAATAATACATGAGAGTCTTGTTAAGCCAGACATGATATGAACATTATGTTTAATAAAATATAAAAGTTTGCTCTATATTTGTGACGGCGAGGTTAGCGAAATACTTAATATATGTAGGTGAGTGACTTGTGCATTTGGACGGTGCATATTAATATTTAACACTCGATGACTGACAATCATTACCTTGCATCACAATAAAGGTAAAATCAATACAATCTTTGAAATTACAAAGAAAAATTACTTGGTCACATTTGGTAATTGTCACCTTACAATTTGGAAAGACAATTACATATTAGCATAGAAAAGGTAAGATGAAACGAGGTGAACATACGTTTTCACAGAAGCCATGAGGTAAGACAGACCGTGACCAATTGGAAAATGGTACATATAAGGTCAGATGTCATAACGGATTCTGCCTAGAGAAGTCTGATTGGCATTATACACATGGTCGACAAAGCTAAGGAACAGCAGACCAGGATAAAGGTGGTCTGAGCGTACCAAGAGATTCAGACACAAATAATAATGTTGCGGGCGTGTCTAGCATGTTCACATTTGTATGCAAGATAATATGAAGTGAAGGATTATAGCATGCTTTGTTGACAATATATGATGTATCCAGTGCAATATCACAGGCCAGACAACATCATAGGCCATATAGTGCAATATCATAAGCTAGACAACATCATAGGCCATATAGTGCAATATCATAGGCCAGACAACATCATAGGCCATATAGTGCAATATCACAGGCCAGACAACATCATAGGCCATATAGTGCAATATCATAGGCCAGTGCAATATCATAGGCCATATAATGCAATATCACAGGCCAGACAACATCACAGGCCATATAGTGCAATATCATAGGCCAGTGCAATATCATAGGCCAGACAACATCATAGGCCATATAGTGCAATATCATAGGCCAGACAACATCATAGGCCATATAGTGCAATATCATAGGCCAGACAACATCATAGGCCATATAATGCAATATCACAGGCCAGACAACATCTCAGGCCATATAGTGCAATATCATAGGCCAGTGCAATATCATAGGCCATATAATGCAATATCACAGGCCAGACAACATCACAGGCCATATAGTGCAATATCATATGCCAGTGCAATATCATAGGCCAGACTACTCTGAACCTTATAATAAGTCATTAGAAAGTGCTATAATAAGCCTACTGTTTGGCAGAGTAGGCCTACCTATTCGTGATGTGAAATCCATGTACTCTTTCAAGAAGAACGTACATGTATTACCACACATTTTTGAAACTGTAACACCGTTTTCAATCTGGTGTAAAGCATTCCTTTAGTATTATTAGCCTGGTCGGAGGTGGCCCAGGGTGCCCCATGCCTACTTGTACAACAAATGTCTATGTCTATGTATATATCTTTTTTAACTGAATTGTTGACTATTTATTTTATGTGCATCTGTATGTCAACACATTTTAATCTTGTTTGCCTATACCCGGAAGTACCGATATACGATATAATATTATGGGCTAAGCTAATTTCCAGGTAACGAAGGCGTCGTCTGCTTTCAGCGAGACTGCCGAATCTCTGCTGGAATATTTGGCATCTGGTGCGGCACAACTGATTGAAGTAGGCCTTAACAAACGTGAGGTAACTGTCTATATATGTATAGATTATAGTGTGGCTTGTTGTCAATAGTCAGAATATCAACTCGCACTAGATACCATATGGCAGGACTTGTTCGCTTCGCTTACTCGTTCTGCATATATGGCACCCAGTGCTCGTTGTGTTCTTCATATCGACAAAAAAACCATCCTATAATCTATACATATATAGACAGTTACCGTGTAAGGTATGCCAGATTAAGTAGAATTTACCTAGCTTCTGAATGTCGGATCAAGTGAGACTTAGCTAACGTTTGAAGTGCATGTACGATAACACAGACCTGTGATCCTTCATAATACAAAGCACACGCTTTGGAGTATATTTGCATTTGTGTCTTTTTGCCCAGAACTACTTCCTAGTAGTCATTACCGTATTCACTGACACTAACGGTGTAGTATAGAAATAGGTTGGACAGAAATTTGCACGAAATAACGGTTGATTCGATTTCGTGTGCAACATTCATCACAACCGGTTAATACCATGGGTAGGTTGATGATGATGATGATGATGATGATGATGATGATGATGATGATGATGATGATGATAAACGTGACACACATTCTGGTCAAAACACACGCTTCCATTCACAGCATGTGACCCGCTACACGCAGGTGGGACCTGTTTGGGACCATTGCGTGTTACAACCTTTTGTTATTGTTGGTGTACCATTCGTTTCCTTTATGTTGGTCCTTTTGTTTGAAAATATAAAATGCTTTCCGGTCAGACATTGCGGCCCATCCGTTTTGCAAAGTACCGACGCTAAATGTATTTTTTTATGTTTGATCCATAAGTATATCTGCATTTTAAAATCCCACTGTGATGTTTTGAATTAAAAGTTCTGCTTTCCTCTGATGAAATTATGTCACTTTACTTCTGTAAGATGCGCTTGATTATTTTTTACCCATTGCGCAAAACGGACCATTTTATAATCGATGCCAGAAGCAAGATTAAGTTACCACAAAATTAAATTATATAACCAATTAGTGGTCCGTTGAGCAAAAAAATGAAAATGTGCGATTTTATTTCACATCCTTATACTTTACTGTACAGAAATTCTTCACGCCAAAGACCAGACCGGTATGATGATCAAAATGTACCGAGGCAGTGTTTATAAACATTGCAGTTGGGAGAATTTTGCAGCAGACGTGCACGGAAAATTTCTTTTTGAGCGTGATGAATATGACTATCAAATGTAGAAAAGAAAAAAAAATAGTTTGTTCACAAATAATAAAAGCTCAAAATGGATTGTCCCAGCACAAACTACTAGTTGCCTCTCCTTTTCTTTTGGCTCCTTGATCTGTCATGTGGGATGGGTGAACACCTGATGACTACCTGGAAAATAGTTAATATAGCAGTTGCAAGAGTCGTTGCAGGAACGGCAGCTGGAACTAATCATGATGTAATTATTTAGGAATCTGGTTTTGATAAATTGTCAGATGGTAAAAAAGTAAAAGCGAATTAATTGCATCAATAAAGTTCTGAAGGGCAGTGTACCCCAATATTTAAGAGATCTATTAGAAACTTTCGCAAGGCAGCAAAACAGGTACAATTTCAGACGGCGATGCAATTATTCCTCTAATTAGTGCTCGGAATAACGTATTTAATGCACCAGCCTTTCCATGAGCTCTTCGTCCCAGGAACCACCTGCCACCTGCTACTCAGGGTGCCTAGTTTCTATATGAATTCAAAGTCAAAATTACAGTGATGAAGCCTAAAGATTATCTGCTGTTTTACGCTGGGTCAAAAAGAGATGTTTTGCATGCTTGTCTGCGTATGACGTGTTGTTGGGCTGAAAGCAGATATTCTGAAAAAACTGGTCTTGCCTTGTCATACAGATGTTGCTGTGGTGCTGCTGATGTAGATATGTTTCATTAGTCTTTTCAGTGTCTAAATTTCATAGTGAAACGAGCTAGATAACAGAATGTTGTAATTCTGTTAGCTGCATTGACGGCATAAACATCATTACTCGACTCCCAAAATAGTACTTTTAAAGAAAGCGATGTAATATTTCGCGTTGCACAGCCAAGCATCCAATTGACAGGTAAGCATTGAGCTGTTGCATAAAATGCTTTCGTAAATTCGTGATTTTAAGCGCCAGAGTAAGTGTCTGCGATGCTATACCCTATTATCCTTTCCCCATTTGTGTCTTCCTTGTCCTGGCAATATATCTTATTGTGTGTTATTGTCGTTGTGTTTGTCCACGGATATGGTGTTCATTCTGACAGTGCTGTCTCTTGTTGTCTGCTTCATGTCTCCTTTTCTCTTTCTTGTTGTGTGCAATAGAGAGGCTAAGCCTAAGCCTTTTTCCCAACCCCCCCCCTTTTTTTTTAAAGAAACATGTTTGAACCAGCTTCAGGCATACTGGTCACTTTCATAACACGAGACACAGTGCAGCAAATGCCCCCAGTGACACCGAAATATGGTTTGCACACCAGACAAAGTGCTTTAGTGACGAAAGAGCGGTGGGTTGGAATATTTTGAGAGTTGTAACCAGACAAATAGGAAATCTAATGCCTTAAAGCTGCCCGGTCAAGAAAATACCGACCAATTGGAGATTATGATTTCGAATCTGCCTTCATGTATATGGTGTTATTGACAGTGATAAGTTGATTTTTTTTTTTTTTTTTTTTTTTTTTCGTTTTATGCTGTAATGTCCCATTTGGCGTCTATGATCGTTTGTTTTCCAGACAAGACCTCTCCAGAAAATCAGTAACTATTGTATGAGGCATCCGCTTAAAAAAATAAATCCTTTGTCTACACCAAGACACACAAAACTCAACGCGTATCTTCCGAGTGTAAGGAGAAAAGACCTTGAAGACTGTCATTATGTAAATTTTCGCCAGCAGGATAGCAAGATATATATATGATAAGTTTCCTTGCACTATGAAACAGAACGTCTATCTACTACAACATATTATTTGAAAATAAGATCAAACATTTAATTACATAGGAATATTTGTGGATGACGTAAATTTGTCGCACTATAGGATTACTTAAATTTGTCGCACTCTATACATTTAGGTGTGATTTTTTTTGTACGAGAAAAGTACAGGTGTAAACGTATCTATTTCTCATGTTATGTGAGAGAGTCCGCATTCTACCTGGTAAAAAATGTATTGAATGAGCTCAGATTGTGCAAAGCTCACAGACTATTCAATATATATTTGTGTGTATTGGAGCTCTGTCGGGCAAAAGTTTCACTGGCATGGTGTACTCGGGTAATTTAAATAACTGGTTACCCGGGTTCTACCCGCCTCATTATATGCTGTCACATCATGTATATGCAAGATACCAAAGTCATCTTGGAACACAGGGACGCTATTTTCTCAGGTTTTTCCCGAAGTGAATGAATGAATGAATTCCTATATTATAATGACTTGTAACATGTTACACATATAGCCAGCATGAACAAATGTGATAGGATACCCAGCCCTATCAACGTTTGCAAGTGCTTTGCTCATTTCATTCCTGTGTGGGCAAGTTAATGACTCTTTGTCCTTATATTTACGGAGAGCTTCTAAGGAAAGCGGTGAAATACTTAACTCTCTTCTTGCACAAACACATGCTAATATACAGCCAGCCTCAGAGCATCGCTGTTACTGTTGCCGAGGTCGCCTTTATGCATGATTTATTGAGCCTTTGCACTACGATGCGTAAATATATGGAACTGCGCAGGTGCATGTTGTGTATGTTATCATGATTCTTTTTATCATTTGGTGATGAAATACTTTCTTGTGGTACTTGTGTGGGCTTCTTATTCAGAAGACACCCGTTGTGTACGAACAAAATTATACATATAATTAGATCCATAATGGCAAAATAATGATAATAATAATAATAATAATAACAACAACAACAACAACAATAATAATAATAATAATAATAATAATAACAACAACAACAACAATAATAATATAATAATAACAACAACAATAATAATAATAATAATAATAATAATAATAATAATAATAATAATAATAATAATAATAATAATAATAATAATAATAATAATAATAATAACAAACAAACAAATAAATAAAGTTGCTGACAAGATACATCCTTGTTTTCCACCATTGTAGGCGTGAAACCAGTCGCTTTCGAATGGTCCGAAATTACTTTGTGTTTAGTTTTCTCGTACAAACTGAGTAAGTCTGGATGCTTTTCCTTCCATTTCTTTAGGATCCGTTTCCCCATAAATTCACAAACCATTTATTCCATTTCATCGTATCGAACGCTTTACTTAGATTAAGAAATACCAAACTATTTATTCTCTTTTCTTAGACTACATGGAGCAATGTATTGATCCTAAAGTGTACGGTCCTAACGGTGCGCTGCATTCCATTCCCAAGAATGCCCCTTTCCTTTGAAAGGTCATGTATGCCTTCTATGCAAGTGATCGAACTACTATGATAGTTACTTAAATTATCAAGTCTGTTATATTTTCGCAAAGGCTTGACAATTCCTTCATGCCAATCATTGGGATATGGTTTTTATCAAGTTCAACAATTTTGCAAACGAAGTACATAACTCTGTTCTTTAAAAAGAACTTGTTATACACTCTATGTCTTTTTATTTGTTTATTTATTGATTGCTTTAGACCTCAATAATCCTCTGTTATAATCACGTTGTAAAGCGTATTATAAGGTCGATATAACAACTAGACTTAGGTAACTATTGTGCGTGTGTTTTACACGCATCACTGATGGGCTGTCTATCCATATCACGCCAGTACTTACCCAACACTTTGTTCATTTTTCTTCGGGTCTTCAATTATGCGACCATAGTCAGTCATTTGGACCATATATTCGAAAGGGTAATGAGTTGTCTCCCTTAAAATGATGTAACAGCCCCCCCCCCGTTTCTAAGATTTGAATCAGTTTTACCAAATACAAACCCGTCATTTATAAGTTAGAAAAAAATGTCATATCTCCAATTCACCATGATCGTAAAGGGAAAATGAAAAGATATACAAGATATATGAATGTGTATATTGAAAAGTGTATGCATTTGTCACGGCATTGCTTTTGAACTCGATGTAATAGTTGGCTCTGTTCCAGTACCCGCGTATTTAGCTGATTCACTCGGATGCCAGGTGGATACCCGGTCACCCGACAAAGCTCCATGTGTATACCAGTGTTTCAGGATTTTAAGATTTTCTATTGCGAATGAGACAGATTATAACGGGAAATATATCTTCAGTGCATCCTCGTCAGTAGTACGTTATCGAAAAAAACCCTTGATTTTTAGATATTATAACGATAGAATGCATCGGAAATGAATTCTAAATTTTTTATTTCATGGTTACCTGTATATGATGGGTAATTGTTTGTTCTCTTTTAAGTATATGCAAAACCACATATATAAGATGAGTAATCGGTTCTTCAGCGAAAACAGGAGCAGAAGCTTTCCATGAAAATGTTATAATATATACATAAGGCATCATTGCTGATGAGGCAGTTGAGAGGAAAAACAGCGGAATGTGCCATGTTACTGCCATTCAGAATGGACTTAGATGGCATTATATATGTGTTAACCACATGTCTGACTTTAACGCCAGGAAAATGGAAATGAAAGTTCTAAAAGACCGATAAAAGGAGTGCTCCATCTACAATCTTCGAGCGAAAGACACTTTATGATGATCAGATGATAGAAAAGACAATGGTGAGGAAGAAATCCGAAACGATTAACGATTTGATAAATAAAAATAAACAGGAAATTGTATTGCATTAACTTTGCTTCAACGGAAATGAAAATGAATTGTATCTTATGGGCATATAATTATGGTATACATGACGAATAGTCCAAAATAATTAGAGGACTGGAAGAGATAAGATGATAAAATATGGATAGTCATTGCAATAATGACGTAAAAAACGATTTTTAGAACAGTTTTATACGTAGGAAAGTAATTATGAAACCCCAACTATGCCATCAAATTAGCTGATCGAGGGATTGTGAAATTGTAAAATACAAAGAAACTTAGAAACTGTCACACGATTAATGTAATGTAAAATTTAGAGGAAATAACTCTGACATTTTCGTTGGGCTAAGTTGTCAATCGAAGATTCATATAAGGATAGCACGTTGAGCCGGAGGATACGAAGAGTCCTTAATTTATTGACATGATAGCATGTGCACACAGAAAAGTCACATTGGTCCTTGACAATACCATGAATACCATGACCTTTGAGGTGGGCAGGTAACATCTTGTCGTACGTGGTCAAGACATAACTGCAAATATAAACCTACCATCACCATTACCATTGTTGAACCTCAATGAACATCAATCAGAAGAACGTAAGGCGAATAATAAATAACATGAATATAAGCAGAGAAACTGTTCCGTGACGTGGATGGCAAGGAAATGCGAGTTTTAACTTTACACAAATGAAATTCAGATTGATTCATGCACATGTACCTACACATTTTATTGCACGTTGATTTTTTTTCAATTTCTTTAATACGCGTGTGCAACTTACTTTCACTAAATACACACACAAACACACACAGACACACACACAGACACACACAGACACACACACGTACATATATATATATATATATATATACATATATATATATATATATATATACAAATATATATATATAAATATACATACATACATACATACATACATACATACATACATACATACATACATACATACATACATGCATACATGCATATTAGTCAAGCTTATTGCCTGATGCAAACTAACACACTCTTACATGGAGTCAATGGACCCCTGCGGTATACCAAATTTCAGCTTGACTAGAATCGCCAAGGGGCAGAGAAATGTCCGCCAGTCGACATGCAAGGCCATATATAAAACAAGTTACGAATAGAAATAGCATTTACCCTGCACTATGCCTGATACAGTATGTAGAAATGTACGTAAATGTACGAAAAAGAACGACTTAAAAATACCAAATCGACTGTTACCTATACAGCAACAACCATACGCCCCGGGAACACACGGACACACTGCTTCAATATTGCTTCCAATTTGCGCAGACCTCTCACAAAAATTTAATGCGCTCTTTCATACAAAGGGACGTGCATTTGCTAGATAATACGTAACCCTGCTCTTTTATACCAAACACCCTGATCCTTTGTTGCCAAAAAAGAAACCAATCAGCGACCTGGATTAACAATAGCATGAGAAGTGGGGTAAATTAACAATACGGACGAAAACTTATTACGAAACAAAGTATTATAAAGACGAAAGGGATCCTCATAAACGAAGGACAAGAAACCAGACTGGCAAAACGGGTCGCAAATATAAATTGGAGCCACTGCTTCTTACAAAAATTGATTCTATACCCCACAACTTACTTACTGCACAAAATATGAACTATATGTGAGTCTCAAATCTATTTTTATACATAGCATTTGACACATATTTGAACTTATGGGTAGGGAGTCTAATAAATAGGATTTATAAAGGGACATTTAGACGGGAAAAGGAAAATTAGTATTGAATTAAGTATGCAATCCCTGTAAAAGATATGTGTCTATACTTGTTTTAAACTAGCTTTATATAAAGCACCGCTGTATATCCCATGAGCTCCTCAGTATTGTATTTGTGTCTTTTTGTCCAAAATTACTTCCTAGTAGTCATTATCCTATTCCGCAGTCCGAACTCTTTACTCTCCATAAGCTAACCTGTCACTGTCTAACCAATATAAATATGAAGTACTATTGTACATATTGCGCACGTTCTTCTGTAGAATTTTGACATTGGCTGAGTTAACCCAAATGAATTAAAGTGTGTTCAGCGGGTAACTACTCAGAACATGTTCCGGAGCCTGTACCGGTACATTTCTCTCTGAGTAGCGGCTCCTTGTGTGAGCTAAATATTGACCAAAGACAACCCACATAATAATGAATAAATATGAACGTGGCAAATGATGAATTAGCTAAGTACGTGGAGTATTGCTTATTAGTCCAGTCCTTCAGTATGAATGAAGAACACGTGTCAAACCAAACATAATTACTAAATTTACATAGTACAAGATCAGATAAGAACAATTTGACTTGCCCCCTGAACCAGTATGTGCCCTTTCTAGCTGGATAGCTTATCTCAGTTAAACCACCTGTCAGCGTATAACTTAAAAAGAAACAAGCTGTGACAATATATTCAGTTCCAGTAATTGTAGATTAAACAGTTGCAGCTAGACCACCTGTACAAATCGAGGGAATTCCTAACCTGTAATGCAACAATGTACATCCTCCACCAGAAATGTAAAACAAACCCCCTGATAACACCTGCTTCTCATTTTGAATTTCTACAAGCAATAAACTCTATTTCGCTGCCAACGCTGAGTTAATGATACATCATAACGGGTCAGGTTTGTGACAATTGAGTGAATACTTTCAAATTTGAGCAATTTTTTGACATTGAGTAAATGCACCTAGGCATGTCAGAAAAGAATGAAAGTCATTTGCATTTAAGGCAAAAACATGCTATCAAAACATGAATTTTTTTAGCCAGATTTTAAGTGCAATTGGGCAAACTTGTAACTGTCATCGGCTGCTGCTTGCTACCGATAGCCCCTGTGGGTTTAAAATGACAGAAAACATGCAAGCTTAAATGTCTGAAAGTGAATATTAAAACAGAATGATGCCAAAAGATACAAATTAGCTAGCGAAACCGGCAAATCTAAAATGTGTGAAACTATTGCAGTCAAACTTTCTGACTATATTTGGATATTAACATAAATAATTGTAGGGAAATAAGATAAGAATGAAAGTTCTCGGTTTTTAAGTCAAGAAAATGCAATCAAAATATGACCAGATATCAAGTGCAAATAGGCAAGCTTGTAACTGTCGTAGGTCACTACTTGCTACTGAGAGCCCCTGGGGGTTTAACCTAAGAGAAAACAAGCCTGCCTAAAATGTATGGAAGGCGAAT
Organism: Hermodice carunculata; assembly: GCA_964020975.1. Taxonomy (NCBI): domain Eukaryota; kingdom Metazoa; phylum Annelida; class Polychaeta; order Eunicida; family Amphinomidae; genus Hermodice; species Hermodice carunculata. Next base: position 97,137,018 of record OZ026616.1, on the reverse strand, counting down.
ATTAAAACAGAATGATGCCAAAAGATAAAATAAAGTAACAACACGGGCAAGTCTAAAATCTCTAAAATTATTGAAGCCAATATTTCTAACCATCTCTGCATATTTATAGCAACATTTGTAGAAATATTTAATCAAAAGTATATTTTTGAATCCTCTTGACTCAAGTTTGTTGTAAATAAATTTGGTTCTAAATCCAAAGAGCTGAAATTGAGAACAAGTAAGACCAAATCTCAAAACTTTCGGCAAAAATGTATAATACCAAATAGCTTCCTAAATATTTCTGTGCGGAAAGGATATTTAGCTACTTCAAAGCTCAAAACTCATCTATCTTGTGATAGACTTCAATACAAAGCATGTCATTAGCGACCTGAATATCCACGTCCAGAAACACAACTTAGAAACCATCTGAATTGTTACCTTCCAAAGGGTAAATTTCTTTATCAATTTCCCTGACATTTTGTACTTTTACACAAGCAATGTCATCAATGTATCTTGCATTGTATTATAATTTTGTAGCCATTTGAAAGTCTTTTTTATCAATCTATCCACATACTTAAATTCAAGCCAGGTTAAATATAAAACGTCTGAAAGCTTTACTCTCTGACAATGGAACTTCTGCGGCGGGCCGGCGACCCCGTCCTGACTCTTCCCGTGCCAGCGCATCGGGGTGGCCGACTCGCTGAGGTACTTGTTATTGTCGCCCAGTTACACTTTAAATGGATCGACTGAACACAAAATGGCTCGACTATTGACTCAATTTTAAATTTCAATCCTTTTTTGTCTCGTTTCACTTCCTTTTATTTGTCTGCATGATTACGTAATATTGTGGAATATTTTGTGATTATGTAGGTCTCTGTATATGTTAGGATCCTGATGTTGTTTTATTGTACCATGATGTATATATTTCCCCGTTTACCGGGGTTGCAGTAAAATGACATAATAAAAACAAAATCTGCAAGTAACGGGGAGTTGTTGCTACCCATTGATATGCATTCTATTTGTTAAAAAACCAATAGTCCTCATTAAACAAACGTATTATCCAACAGAAATTTTATAGCAAATGAAATTTTATATTATGGGACTAAAAACTGAATTGACAGCTTTCTTTTTAGCGCAAGCGCCTGAAGTGTGTCGAGAATAGCTGTAGACTCGGGACCTCTGTTTTTTTCATTGTAATACAGCTATACTGGCACTTTATCAGATCTTCGTAGGTGGAGTTTGTGTCTGGAATCATTCTTAAAAGCTAGATGAGATGACAAGTCCTTTCCTTGTGCCCCATACAATCTTTAGACCAGTACTTTCCTCTTGCTCAATACAATCTTTAGACCAGGCCTTTTCTAGTGCCCCATACAATCTTTAGACCAGTCCTCTCTCTGTGCCCCATACAATCGACCAGTCCTTTCCTAGTGCCCCATACAATCTTTAGACCAGTCCTTTCCCAATGCCCCACACAATCTTTTCAGCAGTCCTTTCCTGGTGCCCCATATAGTTTTTACACCCTTCTTGTCTTTGTGCCCCATACAGTCTTTAGCCCAGTCCTCTCATTGTACCCCCACACAGTTTTTAGACCAGTCCACTCCTTGTACACCATAGACTTTTTAGACTAGTCCTCTCATTGTGCTCCATACAATAATCTTATGTGGCTTTACTCACTGTTGCTAGAAGCCACGATGTCGATATAGTTTGCGTTCCATTACACATGAAGTAAGTGTCGATTTAATATATGACCTATCCCGAAACCTTTCCGAACACTGTTTATCTCCCGGAGCACAGTGTGACTGAAATTGACGTATCAATGATCCATTCCATGAAAAAGAGGGAGTTTAAGTATCGATAACTGCGTATCTTTCGTATCTCTCTTGGCTTGTTTTGTGATCCGACTTCAAATGATACGGGTGTATGTTGATATGATTAACCCTCTGTATACACAAGTCGTGGTTTGGCCTTTTTCTCGTATCAATTCCAAAAGGAAATCACCTGGCAGCCCCTCTTATCATATCATTACACCAATTAACAATAAATAGATAAATAAATAAATAAATAAATAAATAAATAAATAAATAAATAAATAAGTAAATAAATAAGTAAATAAATAAACAATTAAATAAATAAATAAATAAATAAATAAATAAATAAATAAATAAATAAATAAATAAATAAATAAATAAACAAATAAATAAATAAATAAATAAATAAATATAAATAAATAAAAAAACCTAAACTTATCACCATTGCAGATCTTCAATGCACCAACGTGGATATATTCTACCATGTGGATCGAACATTGACATAGAGATCAACAACAGAACGGTAAGTTCAAGTTCGACAGGAAGAGCTTTCCTTGGAAGGATAACTTAGTCAGCTATAATTTTTCCATGACCTGTCAAATCTTGTTGCATGCATTACGTGCTTAGGAATAATAGTACTGCCGTAAAAGCATGACTTTGCACTCAGTTATTTCTGTCGTGGGGGGAGGTGCTACCTGCAGAGTGATTGACCTTGGGTGTAAATAAGGAAACTTACATGGCTGATCGATTAAGTTGATTGTGCTTTCTCCACCAACGTAGTCACCTAACAGGCGTAAAATGATTATTAAGTATCCTCATGGGAGGGGAGGGGGTATTGCTTCTTTACAGTTTATTTCTATATTTTTTTCCCAAAAGACCTAAATCATTAAAATGACACCCCCCCCCCCCCGTCAAAAATAACCTTAAAGATTTTTTTGTGTCTTTCTTATGACTTCATTTCGTTCCATTTCATTTCAAAGTCAGTTTTTGTTTTTCCGTTTTAATTTTTCCATAGCCTCTGTCACTTTTTTTATACTTTTTTAGCATAGCTCCTGTATAGTGTGACCACTGGTGTAAAGAATAGCATTATCGCCAAATAAGTTACATGCCCCATTGGGTACATATTGCACCACGTCATTTACATATGAAAAAAAAGAGGGATAGTCCGAGAATAGACCACTGGGGAATCCCTATATAGTAACTTTACTTTCACTTGACGACTCCCGAATACACACCTCTTTCTGGTCTATATCTATTAAATATGAATGCATCCAAGATAATCCATCAGCTACAATATCAACTCTTTCCAACTTAGATTCAAAACATCATGATTTACTGCGTCAAAATATTTCCGGGCATCTAAAATACAAATAGCTGCAATTAAATCACCATTAGTGCTGGCTAACCAGTCATCTGTTACTCTGTGAAGACAGTACTGAGTTGAATGTTCCTCCAATTAAGCCAAACAATGGTGGTAATAAAGTCATATCGAACTAAACAAGAAATAAATTGTTCTTGTGTACATTTTCCCCTAACCTTACCAACATGAATACCAACTGAAATAGGTCTGTAATTACTCATTATGTTTTTTTGCTTCTTGCCCCTTAAAAACCAGGGTAATACGTGCTAATTTCCAATCAGCGGGAACTTCAGATTGTAACAGGGAAAGATTATATACATGTGTAAGTGCTGGACTTAGGATTTGTGATCCTAGCCTTAATACTTAGGTATCAAAAACTCAGGATATCTAAGCAGCTTCTTTTTTTAGCATATTCAATCTCTGTGTGACTTCCTGTGTCTCAAAAACATACATATTAAATTTATGGATACAGGTTCATTCTAATTGTTCATTATTCATGACAACTGGGGAGAGACGAGAGGCTAACGTTAAGTAACAAGCATACTCCTATCAAAACAATGCGTTTGAAGAATTGGGTAACCCCACGGGTTAACACTGACATAATAAAGATGATGTATGTATGAGACAAACTACACTAAAACGCAGTATCAACAGATAATCCTCGAATGTGGTGTGGGTTTGTCTTACAAAATTCTGTAACCTGTTCAATTAAGCGGGAAAAGAAGCAATTTTTTAAAAAAATATTGTGACTCAAAGCAACTAAGATAAGCATAACTTGTGGAAAGAACTGAAAAAGTATTTTCCTGATAAGAAAAGCCAAAGTGTAACACTTTCAGACATACCTCCTGAACAGTTCAATAATTTTTTCCCGGAGGTTGGTCATTTGGTAGCAAGTAACATTTCTCAGTTAAATACTGATACGGACTTCCTATGGAAAGGGAATTTTCAGTCTCCATAAATTTAATATGTTTGTTTTTGAGACAATGGAAGTCACACACAACTGGATAAGTAGGAGCATGCTGGACTGAAAACAAATCTTTCAACATACCTGCCATCTTACTTAGGTCTCTGTATATACCCCCCCTCTGGCTAATGATGTGTACTAGGAGTCATTATTAGACAATATATTCATGATTCAGACTGAGAAAAAGGAAATAATTTTCCTTGGCAATTTCAACCTTGACTATAAGATAAATGAACATTTATCTGAGAACACTGTGTACCACATGGAGGATTTGTTTGAATATAAACAGCTAATTCACGAACCTACAAGGGTTACATTACGTACAGGCACCACGATCGACTTGATATTGACTACTGTGCCAAATAGACACACTGAGTGTCGGTTGTTATGATATATACATTAAGTGATCATTATATGGTTTATACCACTCGTGATATGAAATCTGAGGGTAAAAGAACACAGAGAAATAGCGTGTAGAGACTACAAGAGGTTTGATAATATCAATTTTAATTATGCTGTGGAAAATTCTGATGCTCTCAGACAGGTCATACTTCTAATTGTCTATGTTCAGGTATCATATTTTTCAATTCGTAACTTTAAGAGCAGCTTTTGCATATACAAGTACCTCTTGCTGTGCCCAGGTGACAAATTAAACTGGGGTTAAAGGAGGTAATATGTAAAAGGGGGGAGAGCATCCATTTTAAACATATCTCAACAAATGCCCGCGTTACCTAAAGCCTAACCAAAATATATGTGTGGTTCCGCTTATCCCACCACACCCTTATGAAAAGGCCCGACCCTAAATAACTTTTATGAAACATTTAAAAAATAGTATCTTGCCACCCTTCCCTAATAAAAATTAATCGACCCTGACTGAAATATTTTATCGAGAAACTGACCATCGATTGCTGTTATTTTGCAGTAACGTTAACTCAAACACAAAATTTTAATCTCAACTTTTCTGGAGGGTTGACTTGGGCCGGGGAAAAGCATAGCTGCATAACACTGTTGTTTGGTGACACAGCATAGTCCCAGTTGGAAGATTTTATGGAGATTGTGGTCTTTGTGTTTCGTTATTTTGCAGAAAAGTCAACTCAAACACAGCATTTTTCTTCAACTTGTCTGGAGAGATAGCTTGGGCCAGGGAAACGTCATAGCTGCATAGCCACGGTAGTTCGGTGAAACAGCATAGCCTGGGCTGTTCTGTGGTCGTTATCGTAATGTTTCGCTAGGTTCCAGGTGTCTGTTCTACCAGGGCAAACGGTAGATAAAGTACTTTTAAAACACGACTCGTTATCTTAACTTGAATCTGCTTGCTCGGTTGTGTCTGAAGCAGTTACCATCGTTAGTTACAAAATCCGAGTTGGACACGATACCTTGAGCCATGCACTTTTTTGTATATCAGAGTGAATCGCAGTCGCAGCATATATCATATCATTATTGATGCACTGAGATATTTGCAAAATATATACTTTTGGTTTTATATATTTTACCCCCCCCCCCCCCATCGTCCCGATACTATCCTCATTTACAAGCCATTGGGTGCGGAATCTATAATTTCCAAAATGGCAGCCACGTCCGTGCATTATTCCCGATTAATATATTTGAAGAAGGAGTACCCAAAATATATGTGAAATTAATGTAACAGAAGGTTAGTTTGTCAAAGGAATGTGATGTAAAATATGTGACAGGACTTTTTCCAGTGTGAACATTACCTAAAAATGTAAATACAATTGTTGGCGGCAGTGAACCCCAGAATAGCAGTATTGTATAAGACACTGAGGTTGACCCCAGGCTATGAATGAAGTAGAAGTACTGGGCACATGAGGCAAGAGTCCCCACTGAGTCAAAATTGGAGCTTAGTGGAGAAGATTGCCCCCATAGTGGATACAGGTCTGAAAGTACCAGCGGGTTTTTATATATATGGTAAATAGTGTTGCACCTCCCATTCTCTTTCTGTCTTTTGTAAATACCTGATAACCCCGGCTTGCGATTTGATCATCACTTATTGTATTATCCAGCCAGGTTTCACTAATGGAGAAGACATCAGGTTCAGTGTTTTAGACTAATTTTTTAATTTTGTGTAGTTTTGGTAAAAGGCTGTGAACATTCAGATGAATGAGTAGAAAACTGTCCTTGCACTCTGTTTTGAGTTCACTTTTCCTGATTGTTTTAACAATCCCGGTACTTAATCCTTTACCTGTGCGTTTACAGTATTGCAAATTTAAGTACTTATTTGAATCCTTGTGAAAAAAATTTACATACAAGATGGCCATTATCACGAGCATTGTTAGTTACATGTTCGTCATTTAAAATACTGAAGCTATTGTTTGTTGTGACGGCGTTATACGTGACAAACAGTATTCCCATCACGGCCTGACCATGTCCGTGGCCACACCTCTATCGGTTATGCACGCGACCACAGTAATTTTGCTTGTGAGCATAACCACCACGTTTGATTGGTCCATCGAACCAATTTTCAAGGATAGATATCCCGGTGCATTGTGTGGTTGGCAGTCACGTGTTGCTTGACTGGACTTACTGTCAGGCAGGAATTCCAATCAAGCACTGTTTCAGCTGTACCAGGTACGTTTTTAGATTACGAAACTCAAAGTGGGTTCTCTCAAGTGTCTCTAGCTTTTTGGAAGTCATATTTTGACTGAAATTGTAACTGCAGGCCAAAGCATTCTTACAGCCAAGACGGGATCGTGGACTCCTTAAGATTTTTATTTGCATCATGAAAATTTATAAAACCTTATGGAGAAGTAGATATGCTGGTATCACAGCTAGCGAAAGCTTTTTAGTTTTACGGTACACCCTGTTTTATTCTTTGAAAATTTCTTTGTATTTTCCTTTTATAGTTTCATTGTTTTTATCCCGATGTAGTATGATGTTATTCCTCAATTTTTTTTATGATAATAATAATACTAATACTAATACTACTACTACTACTACTACTACTACTAATAATAATAATAATAATAATAATAATTATTATTATTATTATTAGCATTATTTTTATTATTATTATTATTACTATTATTATTATTATAATTATTATTATTATTATTATTATTATTATTATTATTATTATTATTATTATTATTGTTTCTCGTAGGGAAATTTCTAGACCTTCGGTACCCATTTTGCCTGTTTTTAGGCCCTCTTGACTGATTTCCATGTCTTCTGAACGCCTGTCTTTCATTTCATTGATTTGAAAAGTTCGTACTCTTGTCAAATTTCTTCTCACCGACGGGAGGTTTATACAAATCTAGCCCTGCTTGACAATCGATGTCCGTAATCAGTCTTTACTTGTCTGTGAGATGTAATCCACCCTGCTGTAGTACCTGTGGGTCTATTGATTCATCTCTATATATTACATTTATACCCCCTGGTCAATGAAAACACAACTTTCACCATCGTAAAACTCTCTGTTTACACCATACCCGATTCTAGCGGCCTCTGTATTGTCATTTCTAGGACAACTTAAGGAGACAATGACTTGATTATTCAGCGTCAGTTTTTTAGCTTCTTTTATAAGTATTTTGCAGATCATGGATAATGTGTTTTGTTTTTTATTGATTACAATAGTCATTTACACCTGCGTGAACAATCGCAACTGCTGGTTTGATCCCTTCATAATTCGGTTCGATGGCTCTTTCTGTTATTTCTACAATCCTGGCTCCACGTATACACTCAACCATGACATCATCTTTGACATACAAATGAGTGTCACGAATGAAAGAGTCACCAAGTATGAACTCATCACCATCCTGGCCAAACTGAACTGTAAAAAATGGCTCTGGAGTGTAACAATTTGTTGAGGAACTGCGTCAGCCCCCTTGCCTACCTCTCTGCGTGCTGGCTTCATTTCTGCTGTTTGTAGGTAATTCCCAATCATTTTTCCAATCATTACCTCGGTCAAGATTGGTGCCGGTCTCAAGAGTGGTACTTTGAAGCATGAACTCATCGATCAGGGTTTTCATTTTCATTTCGCTCTTCACCTAATTGTTTTTGCAACCGTTCATTTCCAAGCCTCAGCTCACTGCATTTCTCATTTTGTTGTTGTTTGTTTTTTTGGGTGTGTGTGTGTGTGTATGTGTGTGTGTGTGTGTGTTTTCTGTCAGTGGCTTCTAAAGCTCTGTATTTCCGTCAACAAGTTTGAAAAGTTAGGAGACAATGACATGACGTCTTTCAGTGCAGTATGTACTTTTAGAGGTATCTGTCTTCATTGATGGCATCACCATATCCCAACAGTATCAGCTTCATTTGCAAAAGTACAGTCAAAGTGGAAACATAACATACACTGTGTACATCGTAACATTGAAGTAACCTCGCCCTTGTTTTTGTGCGTACATGAAGAATGGCAATACTTCTGCTTACTATGTATACTTACTCTACAACTCCAGTAGCGTTTACCTACGTTTTTTTCAGACGGGCACGCTACATTGAAAAAAAAAGTCGTTTTCCCGTGTCCCAAAAAATGTATAAACCGATTGCAGTGATGTTGAGCTCTATGCATAGCAGGCCTCGGGCCGCACATAAACCTAGCCATCACTTACCAATGAATTTGGATGATACGAAGTGTATTACATAGCCGTCTTCTACGTCAAAGTGTGTCCAAATTTATATGTGATCTCTCATGGTCAATCGTCAAAGTCATTCAGCCATCTTAATATTTTCAGCTAGCTGCAACTCGGCCAATTTTCATCCGAGTTTCAACTGGATGGGCTAGAAATGTAGGGTTTGTCGCATTGTACAATTTTATTACATTGCATTTGACCTAAGGTAATGTTGTCATCTGAAGATTCCTATTTAATTTTGCACAGTTTTGACCAACACCGTAGGAATTGTGACAATGTGTATTTCTGTAAGCCGTGTTTGACCTCTAAAGGACAAATATCAAGATCATTTGGCTATCTGCAGGTTTTCATCAAGTTATTACTCGGTCAGCTTTCATTGAAAGTTACTCATGTTGGACCAGATTTTATCCCATGTATGTGTAGTCCAGAGTAACCATGGACAGGCCGTTCTGCACCGTATAGAATTTATTGCTGATCCACACGCCCGTGCAGAACGGTCGGGTGCATGCCCTACTTTCGCACTGACCACTTTTTCATGCGTGCGCACCTGGAATGTTGTTTTATCGTCTGCTGCGGTATTTGTCGTTGATCGCTGTTTCGACACAACACTATTGTTTTTTTTACATGAAATAATAAAGAATACTCTGGACTACATATACATGGGATAAAAATAAAACAACACTCTTGCAATTACCTGGCTGTAAATTCTGCATGGCACTCGCGTACCCGTGGAGAGGAAGGATACACTCGCTGGCCCGCCAGCGGCGGGCTGCATCTCGTGTATCCTTCCACTGCACGGATTCACTCGTGCCATGCAGAATTTACGGCCAGGCACTTACACTCGTGTAGTTTTATTATTGTAACAATGTAGAATTTTGTGACATAAATTTATCTAGAAAGGTTAATAGCCAAGATCATTAGTATGCACTGTGAAAAGGTGGGAACGTTAGGGAGGAACATATATCTTGTTATATGCAATAAGAATAACAATGCCAATTTTGTACTGAAAAGTAACATTGTGCACCACAATTTTTGGCGAACATATTTCTATAAATATTCTAGGACTTCAATTAATTATAAGCTCAATAATAGTTGTTGTGGATATTGTGATTAATGTCTTTCAAAGTGTCATTGCAGCAAACGAACTTTATGTCCATTCCCTTGTATGGCACGCAACATTGTACCACCAAGCAATTCCACGCAGTATCCATACACACATTTTCTTGGCCTATATTTGGCTGCAAGACTGCCATTTATAAGGTAGGGATTGGGAGCGTATATGCATCTACAGCTTTCGCCAGATACAGGCAATGTCCATGATACAACGTTAAAGAGGTGGAAATTAGGGAAGCTGAGCTCCCCCTCCGAAAAAAATATATCATCCGCATGGAAACAATCAGGATGCTGAATAAATGCATCAGATTGTAGGTACGGCCCAGGTGGTGGATGCCGGCTACAGTTCCAAAAGTATCCAGCAGGGATCTTTCTCCTATCATGTTCAAAGTATTCTTGCGGCAGGGCCTGGCGTAAGCTTCATATTTTCTCTATTCTGAACAGGGTCGCTATAACAATAAGAAAGTATTTTTTGTAATGAATCACGTGACTAATAGATGCTTCCATCTCCAACTGAATTGCCCAGAGAATTATAAAGAAATACACTATCTTTACCTACTTTTGAGTCAAAAATGTTCGTTGCTGTCGGTCTTAATGTACGGTGTCATATAGTAAAATCTGTGTGATCTCCAAAAGCAGAATCCATGAGATAGCTGTCTTCTGGTTAATCTTGCAATCGCTTTCTTTCTCTGCTCTCTACCATCCCGCCACTTCTATTTATACCACATGAGGAAAAACCTTTACTAGGTTATATACATTTGCTGTGCTAGCTTCCACCCATCAAAAGGACTGGGTACCTACACGTGACTGATATCCATAGGAAAATCAACTTTATTAAATCTCCCAAACACGATGCAGAAAATTGATTAGCCTCGACCGCGGCTAGGGCAGCTGATGCACAATTTATTAGCCTTTTCCATTTTAACTTAAGACTGAGTTTCAGACTGAGTCAACAGCTGTTATTGGCATGGGTTGGGCACGAGGCTCTCAACACACACCAGGAAACCCTCTTGACCTGGGACATTTTTTCTGTTTAATGCAGCCATCTATGCCTCAGTAGAGTCAATTACCTACACGTTTCTGGCTCCATACTGTGAAACTATATCATTTTCATATACAAATTAAGCATTTATGGATAGGTTATGATACTCAGATTATAGAGTATATATATATATATATATATATATATATATATATATATATATATATATATATATATATATGTCATCAATGTAGTCCTGGTCTATGTTCTGACTCCTGTTGTCTTGTACAGAGTGAATCTGATACAGTAGTTAATGATTCATTCAATACTATGACTGATATTCAGGAAAGTGAACAAAAAGGGTTTACGGATATGTTACCTCAACATAAACACAGACTCCTGTCTCACATAGACCACCTTACATTATGGTTAAAAGTCACCCATTTGGACGTCCTTAATAACTCTATCAGAAACTTGACTGAATGACAGATTGCCTGACGGTGAAATAAAAACTAACGCTTACCAGATAGTTGCGCACAAAGATCGTCCTAATCGGCGGTGTTATTATGATTTATGTGGCAGAAAATATACCTACAGAGAAGAGGAATGATCCCAATGTAGACCAACTGGAAGCTACCTGGGCAGATATTCAAATACCCAAGACTAAGAAATGTCTTATGGGGTGTATACACAGACCTGCAAATGCACCTGTAAATGTAATTAACGTGTTAAAGAAATTAAGAAAAGTCACATCTGGAAACAGCGAAGTATATATACTTGGATATTTCAAGAGCTTTACTTTCAAAAAAGCCCAATGCGACCACCAAAACGGTGGTCACAGTGGCGGACATACAAATGATATAGCTAACAGACGAGCACACTCGTTTGACACAACACTTCGCCACCCCTACTCATACTTCGTTTAAATCCTACCCTGAGAGAATTACACAATACTGCATTATGGAGTAAGCGACAAGTTTATGCCTTTCAAAGTGAAGAAAGCACAAATACCAAAAGTAGCTCCAATTTATGTATGGATCGGCAGCCATAAACACTACAATAAATATGATTTCTGCACAGAGGTAGAAACCAAACCCTGTCTGTGCTTGAAGGACTAGAATTCCCACAGGATTAGCATCATGAATTTCACATCCTTTTCACTGATATCGCAAACAAACATGCGCCACTCATACAACGTGTTCCGGGATATGATCCTCCCTGGATGATAGGTGACTGATTAGTTTAAATATAACTGGCATATAGAGAGTCACCCAATATAAATACTTACGTATCCAGCTCGATCCAACATTCAAATGGGATTTTCAAATTAATACGGCATGTAACAAAATTTCACAGAGACTAGCTATTCTTAGACGTGCCAGGAAGTATCCAAAGGTTGATACAGCAAATTGTTACACTATGCTCCAATTCTCCCTATATTAGATCACGGCAATATCGTTCATTCTAATGCAGCTAAAACAAAATTTGAAAAAATGAAAAAAAAAAAAAAAAAAAGACACATCAAAATACAGGTGTTAGATTGATATAAGGGTGGTCAAACCGTACCCACTAATCTGACCTCCCGCGAACCTGAACTGGCTGCCAATTCAAGAGGGAGTAATTTTCTCACTGGGCTGTAATTTGGGACAGTTTGCCAACTTCAATGAAAAGTGCAAATATCCTAAATTATTTCAAAATGTTAACATCGAAGCGCATGAGGACACAACGTCATATAAGAGAACGTTGTACATTTCATGTGATACTATCTACCACACACACGATGAACCTCTGCATATGATTTAGGTAACAATGTTCATAATGTTTTATTTTGTTATAATTTCCATGCATATACGTTTTGTACTGTATTTGCGTAAGGTCAGGGCCACTTTGAAAACCAGCTTTTGCTGCATAGTGTCATCTGTAGCCAGAAAACAGTTTACATAATGAAGAGTGAATTTTGACCATTTGTTAATAAATGTTGTATAATCAACAATTTATTTCGCCAGTAATTAAAATTGGAAATATTGTACAGATACGTAAATAAATTTTTACTCATGCAAAAATTGTAAAATGTTCGTACAGACCAACTGACCACGTGTGTGGCAGAAAAATCTCGTCATTTTATTTAACCGTTGGTTATTTGGGAATTATGCTGCACTTTGCACAAAACCAAGTGTTTTGCGATTAAAACTTGAAAAAAAAAAACACAACAACACAACAACAATAACAAACAAATAAACACATGTAAAGAAGGCCTGCACACACACACACACACACACACACACACACATACATACATACATACATACATACTTACATACATACATACATACATACATACATACATACATACATACATACATATACACACATACACAATACTTAAGGTGTGCAAATAGTTTGCAACGATGTTGAACAGTGAAAAAGTAATTTCCATATTTGTCCACATAGGTCTCATTTGTATTGCCTATTAAATAAGTAAAGCTTGTTTTAGCACTAAGTGCAATCAAAAGGCCATGATTTATGTATGTTTGTGATCAACGGATCAGGGCCCATGGGTTTGTATAAATAGTTTTCACTTTATGCAGCCAGAAAAGTGGCAGGCGACTAGTTCTACTTGGTTGTAGCTGGACCACTTTAATATTAGCCATTTTAGAAATAAAGCTGCAGCCTGTCAGAAGCTCTTGCGGTATAAGTGCAATGGTTTAGAGGTAATAAGGACGAAACTATGTACATAAATATCATTACAAAATTTAAAACAGCACGCCATGGAAAGCTTGGTAGGTTATCTCCGGAGAAATCTACTCGTACTATCATGATTAATAATTTCTAATTCTTGGACTAAAAATCAAGATCACAACACCAATAAAGCTGGCAGAGCTTCATGAATTCGTTAGAAGAAGGACAGGACAATATATTCACATAGGAAATAGATGATAAAAGTATGTGTCCGCATCTTGAAAACGACCGAATAAATGTAAACGTTGGTCCATATTTGTAAAGTTAATCATAAAATGGTAAAAAATGAATTCTCTTACGCCTTTAAGCAAAAAATAGCCGGTACATGTTTCTCATGTTTCCGTATACTTTGTCAATATTAAAATGAATCAAATACATCTGTGTGTAGTATTTCTTAATAAAATATACGTCACAAGAGTGGCATTATATGATATTTCATTACTAATTGAAAACACCAACTTTGAATAAATATGCATTGGTGTAAATTAAAAAAAAAAAGTGATTTCAAAATCTTAATCGGTACGATCAGAAACCATATTATTATATTATTGCATGTATGTCCGTATACCCAGAGAGAGAGAGAGAGAGAGAGAGAGAGAGAGAGAGAGAGAGAGAGAGAGAGAGAGTATTTTTGCCGGAGATATTGTTTTTAAATTATATTACTTTACTTCAGACCATTTAAGCATACGTCATAAAAGCCGGTTTCAGCTCTGTTGTGTGTGACATGCAGTGGGTATAAATGCACGATTGAAAGGGATAGACGGAGGGTGTATGTGAATAATTCATAGGGATACACTGATGGTGTATATGTATAATTCACAGGGATACGCGGTGGGTCTATTTACGCGATTCACAGGGATACACGAAGGGCGTCTATGCAAGATTCACAGGGATACGCCGTGCGTGTATATGCATGATTGACAGGATTAATGCTTAAATACATACAGTAAATTAAACAAAAGAACAATTTTGCATTTTCCTGTGTTGTACCACAATCAAAATAAGGATAATCCTTCATAAAATTATCACCTGAAAACAAAAATGTAAAAAAAAAAAAAATACATATTTGATAAAAAAGCAAAGCAGCCTCGCCATATGGAGCTATGTGAGACCAGTGATTAGTAGTCAAAGCTATATACCTATGAGGTGTAACCGCCTTTCGCACTGCTGCACCTGGTGCCCATGAGTTCATTTCTATGTGTACGTCTTATTGTTCCCGTCAAGAACAGAAAATATCATTACTTCACAATCATATGCACCAGCTGCTCCAAGGCATTGTTTAAACCAAGTCATACCCATTCCACTTCCTAATACACAGTTCCCAGTTTACATTGATCAACGTTATCCAATAGATACACAGCCAAGGGGATGAATTACAGACGAAAATAGTATCAGTATCAAATCCTGTCTAAAAAAACCACCACAAACAATATCCAGCATCTGAATTTGTAAGAACCGCGATGCCAGACAGAAGGTCCTGTAACATGCCTTAAGAATTGCCACTCTGTATTAGAGCAAACATCGTGCAGTCCTCAATTTGCAGACATCTGCCAGGTAATGGCGAAAGGGCATGTACCTGAATCGGCAAATTGCTTTGAAAATGACGACTAGAGGTTCATGTGCTGGGATGTAAGATTTATATGTATCATAACATCAAATGCGAAATGGCAGATTCAGCACTCAGTTACATTTACATCAGGTCAGCTTTCATCATGAAAACTCAAAATGTATGTGTTTTGAACCAATGGCTTTATGTTATTGTTTGAAATAAGTGGCGTGGCATGGTTGTCTTAGCTTGCTTCACTTGATGAATGCGTGGATCGAGATGATTTTCCTTGCAACATATTTTATCGGGAGTAACCTTCTTCCTGTTGACTTTGTGGCCTCTCTGTAAGTATATTATTCTGCAGATCCCTACACATTTTACATCACGCACAACATTTATATTTAGGTGGATTCAAAACGTCCCAAAACATGTTATAGAAAACTGTACATGGTTAAGCCACAGCGTTGAAATTGAGACAAGGATGGAAGACAAGGGTAGGCCACAGGTAGGCCAAGTTGACCGGGGTAATGTACGTTGGAAGTAAGCTAAGGTTTGCTCAATTTGAATAGATCATGCTTTTGTTGGTTAGGGTGGGGTATGCCAAGTTAGGCTAGGCTTGGCCATACAAGATCTAGGCAGGTCCACTGGAGCAAACCACAATGCTGCACCTGGGAAGTGTGACATTGTTGTCCAGTCTATGTGAAGTAATTAAGCATGGGTTTTAACTTGACTTACTATAACTGAGTTTGTGCCCACGGAGTCATATTTTGCAAATGTACGTAAAATGGAAACTAAAGTCACTGAGTTAGTGGATGAGTTACTTGTGTTGCCCAGCGCATATTACGCGCAGTCTTGTCGTACGTAAGCAGTTGAAGATTATAACATTGGAACTACCATACAGGCACATTGGTTGAATGGCATGTTTGTACTCGCAGACACGTGACCCGGTAACCGTAAATGTGAGTTATTCGGGATATATCCGTGACAAATTTTAAAAATAATTTTAGGACTATCATATTCCATGTAATTGTGGGTATGCTGCTACTTGAAGGAAATGTCTTTTTACAAGGAACATGAATATAGCACCCTAAATATAATCCAGAGCAATATATGTAAGTCGCCTCCAGTCGCAGTTGGAAATGTAAGATATAAGCACTGAATCCCCTTTCTCTGCATGTACACATATCGTGTGTTCCATATGCACTGGTTCAGAAAAACAGGGGACGATAAGAAAGTCGACCTGTTCCGGACAGACGCTGGTCAGTTAGCAACAGTGAGTGCTTTTGGGGAATTGGTTTGCACATCTGGTGGGAATTTGATATGGATTTCAATTCGTGATACCTCAAATTGATGTCAGGTATTTATGTATCCCTTGTATGATTTATCGATACACGGCTTTAGGGCCAAGGGGTATCTGATGATTCGATTGCTCTGTTTGGGCACATGATGTAGTAGAACAGCAGGGAATGTGAAATGCTTAGAGTTTACATTCCTGTACACGGCCTTGGTGTTATATGCAATTCCAAAGGGAGGTATTCAAGCAATTTAAGGAAAAAGTAAAGGTTTAATGAGGAAATGAACAAAGAAATATAAAACAACAAATTTCATCACAACCTGTCCGTTTGACTAAAAAAAAGTGATAACGAGAGCCACCCTTTGCATATTCCCATAAAGTGTGAAGAGGATCCGACCAGTCTTTGTTTATTCATAGAGAAAGTTGAAAAATGTGAAATTGTTCTGACTGGCGAACGTGTATGGACGGACGAAGACAGACTTATGACAATAAGATTGATTCAGCTCACGACGGACAAGTCAACTGCTATAAGATGTCAAAACTGTGTTGTTCACTGCCTCCTAATACGATGAACACATTTCTAGCCATGGTATTTATTTTTACGTCGTAATGTTCACGGGTAAATTTAGAATAAGTATCACCAGGTAGCCATGGGCCTGATTCACCACAGGGATATAAGTCAATTGATAAGTATCAACTACACTCAAATTTGCAGTATATTCCTCAGACAAAAATGAGTTCTTACTTATAAAGGAGGTACATAAAATAGGAACCCTCTTCCTTTTTGATCGCGTTTGTTCTATATTCTATGCTTTGTCGACAGCGAGCAAGGACACAAGTCCAGAAGTTAAATGAGTATATACCATTATGCTGTACAGAGGTAGAGGGAAGTACTCCCTTAGGTGAGTACAACATGTTGGTATATACGTCACACAGAAACAAAGGAACGTATATTTAGAGGCTATTAGGTATATTTGTCATACGGAAGTAAAGGGACGTATATCCAGAAACAAAATAACTCAATCAATTTTTACAGAAGTAAAGTGACGTAGATCCAGATGCTACGTGTGGACGCCAAACAGGAACAAAGAGGCGTATGTCCAGATTCTTGGTGCATGTATATTTACGTCTCTTTCGTTTTGTAATCTTCAATGTATTATTGTATAACTTTTTAACGATGAAGCCTTTTTTTTTACCAAAATACTTCAGCAGAAGGAAGATCGAGTGTCAATTTTGGTAATTTATGTTTATCGATCCCTTGGTTTACATGTTCAATCTGTGAATGAGCTTGCCATATTAGGTTCCGAATGTATTCATTTTCATCATATAGTAATGAACATCTTTACCCTGGGTTACCTTCGTAGCGTTTTAGCTATGCTCTAAGAATAAGTCAAACATGCATCAAGATTATATTTCGCATTAGTATGTACATTTATACAAATGGCACAAGAGTAGTGTAATAAAATTGCAAAAAGAGCGTTTAAGTTTCATGTGAAATGGACGAAAATATAACGACTGCTTTTTTTTACAGTAAAACAAAACGTCAATGATATGATACGATATGATATATGATATGATATGATATGATATGATATGATATGATATGATATATGATATGAAATGATATGATATGATATGATAAGATATGATACGATACGGTACGATAGGGTACAGTAGGGTATGTTTTGATACGGTGTGCTATGACACGGTTTAAATGTCAAAAGCATGTCCTAAATAACGCGAAATATGCATAAAAACCCATTAAGTTCCATACATTAACTAATTTAAATGACAAACACCACCGTAGTTCATGTTTTCTAATTTTTCTTACGCTATTTTCACAAATATTAAAACAAGTAGGGCCTACACAAATAAGAAAAGATACAAACTCACGGTGGAGATTCTTGCTGTGCACGTACGCGCCTTGCGAAAATACGTTGTTTTTGTTAGTGCATGACACTTCTATAGCATATCACTGACCACCGGCTAAATGAACACAGTATCATCAGATGTACGCCCTCAAGTACAACCAGCCATCTTGTCAGGTCAGTGGCTATTGACTCCGAACTTTCACTTTCGAAGACACAGAGAGGACCCACAGCAAAGAATGCCTAGTAACATAATCATCCTGGGAAAGAGACAAAGATGCACGTTTCTCACGTCGTCCAAACGACAGTCCCTTCAGATATTCACTTGCATGCCAGACAGAACAATCCGAAATCAGGCGACTGAGGACCCACGTTGTTTTCTACCGTCTATATATAGTAACCAGCCAGAAACGCGACCATAGCAGCGTAGGTGGACCTGTAATTTATATATGGGCATTAACATTTAGATTATAGCAGGTGGTGACCATCAGTCTCCTAAGAACATGTGCAGAAAGGATGCGGAGCATTATCATGAGAAGTAATTTTGCTGAACACAGCTGCAGGGTTTTGGAAAGCGGTTGAACGTCGCACGCAAGCTTGGCCTGCTAAGGCCGCGCTCGAGGGTGTATGCTGGATGCAGAGTTAATTTTGATTTCGGCGGAAGCAACTCTAGACCTGTCCGTTAGCCTTAGTAAAATCAGTTTGTTTTAGACTACTTCATCTATAAGGAGATTCGGGGTTAATTTTCTGTGATGATAAGCGTCGTATAAGTAACATTTACTAATTTGCTATATGCGAATGTCACTATACATGTACATGAAACTGAAGCGCTCACGACAAGAGCATATCCTGTCATACATGTACTTCAAGCAATGCCCAATCTTTCGCCATATGACTTCGTACAGTAATTTATTTAACCTGATATCTGGACATTATGTGTGTCCATTGATATGTCAGAAAGGAAAACAATTGTTGCAAAATATCGAAAACCTATTTGCCAATCAAAATAAAGTATATTCCTAAAATATATGTGCATGCAACGGCAGACTACTTCCTAATAAATCGTGTGTGCCGTGTGAAACTGCAGTGCTGTTGTCTATAATTAGCTCCGCTGATTTTGCCAAGCTTTTGAGCCCATTTGATGGATTGTCGTTTTTCGCCCCGTCGACCGACTGTTTCAAATTTACACTTTCGAGACAAACCTTTTGGTAGGTGATCTTCAAAATAGATCAGAAGTGCACCATGGACAGACCTGCACTCAGTTGTTCAAAAGGTGGCGCAATACAATATTTGAACTTTAAATCATTTTGTTTCATCAGTTTAGATGGAAGTCGTTAGAAATCTTCTCGGAAATCGCTGAGCCAATGGCTCAAACTTTCATGAGAACATTTCTGATCATCTTTTAACCTGGAATGTGTCCAATAGGTAGCGCTGTGATTTTTAAAAAATATTTTTGTGGCTCTTGTACTCTTTTACCTTTCTTCCCGACCCCATCCTGTCTGCTACATAAACATGCTGGAAAATGCCTTCATTTAGTCACCAATAAATTGTCCACTTCGTAGTGTTGCTGGAATTTATTCATTTTTTTACGATTTAAAAAAATGATTGATTGATAAGGGAACATAGTAGCATTATTTCTATAGGGATAGCAGTGCACATACTTGCATTCATGTTTTCTTGCAGAGCTATTGGCAAGATCTACTTAAAACGTGGCGATTACCTTCGGGTGGGTCTCTGTTTCTTGCGTTCAAATGATCGAGCTTCAATGAAGTTCTTTTATTTTTTAATTTACACAAGTTTTTGTTGTTCGGTGCTTAGGAGTATAAAGTCTTAAAAACCAAAATCTCCGAAACGACATGGCCAGTTTTATCGAAATTTC
The DNA here is from genome assembly GCA_964020975.1 of Hermodice carunculata. NCBI lineage: Eukaryota > Metazoa > Annelida > Polychaeta > Eunicida > Amphinomidae > Hermodice > Hermodice carunculata. Next base: position 97,116,903 of record OZ026616.1, on the reverse strand, counting down.
ATTGGAACACTTCGAGATCTCGTTCAACAGATGGTTCCCCGATTTTAATGACTTGTTATGTGTCTTGTAACTGCTGACTTTGACTCCAAACCACAGGCCTGACTGTTAAAACGTATTGCAAATGTACCTCGAACAAACTCTACCTCAGGACAACGTCTGCCAAAGATGTTCATTGGGAGGGGTTTGGGATATATGTCGATTTGTAGTAATTGTTTCAAAGCTTTTCGCCATGCACAATTTAATGTTTACCTTACCGGTGATTGTTGTGCGAGTTAATAGACGAGAAAATGCTGGAAATATAGGGGCTACAATTGTTTGTTCTTAGAGTTTTTTCCTTGGCCTTATGCACTCTTAAAAGGGCATCTAGAAGGGCATCCTTGATAACTAGAAAAGATGATTTGCTGCATGGTAAATCAGTGTGTGTGCATGTCCTCAAAGCTTGTTCGTTTGGCAATGTACAACTAGTCCATAACATAGGAGTAGAAGTTGGAATAGCATCTCTATCCATGATAGCTTTGAAGTTACTCAAGATTTAATGTTTCTAATGGTGTTACTTGGCATGATTTAAATTGCTGCATCTTTTGTTTTAAATTCTTTAGGTGCACAATGGTCAACAACCCCCATGTAAAAGTTGGAATGACATCGATATCTACAATAGTTTTGAAGATATTTGAGATTTAAAGTTTCAAGCGCTGCTAATTAGCATCATATTAATAGCTACAACTTTTGTTTCAAAGTCATTAGATGCGCAATGGTCAATAACCCCATAGTAGGAGTTGGAATGACATCTCTATCTATTATATTTTTGAAGATATTTAACATTTAATATTTCAAATGTCACTAATTTTCATAATTTTAAACATCTTTATTCCTCTGCATAAAAATGGCCAAATTCCCTGTATGAAGGTACAATCATGCCAAAATTAGAGTTTCTATATATGAAAGTGTCAGAAAAAAGTATCGGACAAATTCGCTGGTACAAAAAAAAAAAAAAGAAAGAAAGAACTACAAAACAAGATTTGCAGGTTTATGGTTCATTTGATGCGGCTATGTTACAAACCTTATTATATATATATATCAACGGAATTTATTTTATTGATGTGCAAAGGTCATTAATGTGTGTACTTCAACATCTTCAAACTTTGAATGATCTACCGTTATGAAATTGACACTAACGTACCCTATGCAAACTTCCCAAATATATTCACATTATTTCCCAGCAAAATCAATAGACAGATATCAATGAGTAGCAAAAAGTCATGGATCTGATGACCTGGAGTCATCAATATTGTCATAAAGGTGCAGGCCCTGGTTGGGGACTGGTGGTAAGATCGAATTAGGAGTTTACGTGATTAAAGTAATGAACGAAGCGCAGACAGAAGCACTAGCCTTGAATATTGCTATCACATTATAAAGACGAACATGGTTAAGAACATGACGGAAAATGCTTTTTGTCCATACAGTTTTATTGTTCCAATACACAAAACAAATGACACAACATGCGTTCTGGAATTCTTTGGTCTTTCCAGAAATCGTCCTCTCCAACACTCTCGGCGTCTTAGTTACCGTAATTATGTGTTATATCACCAGATAAAGAACTAATTTTGCTCAGCTGGTAAACTTAAATATAAAACCAAAGTGCCATGTTTTACACTAAAATACCAAAACATATAGTCATAAAGGTGGAAGACGCGGAGTTCAGAAGCAGTATAGGTAAGGTGTCGGTCTGAACACACTTTAGTCCAAGCACCAGGTCTATATTTTATGTCAGGCTTTTTTAAAATTTATTCACGCCATTCTCTTACGCATGCCTCACAACATACTCTCGAGACACTTCTACTTTTATATCTTTTTTTTTTCGAACAATGAGAAGTGAAACATGTGCATTATCCCTATATAGCTCTAATACACCACGTGCTGCCTTTTAAATGGTCAAGTCCTCCATCTGTTTACGACATGAGTGACATACTGGAAGCAGATGAGAAATGGGGACTTCGACCAATTAACAAGTTTAGGTGAACTTTGATGTACCGGCCCTTTCATCTGTGATTGAACTGGAACAAATGCTGTAAGCCTGCTTTCCAGTTTATCATCTTACAACTGAAAAATAAGAATAACAATCCCGTGGGCTTTCAGACTCCATTTTGAAATGTAAATATGTCAATTGACAAAGAGATCCGAGTCAGTATCAACATAATATGGTTCAGCCTTTTGCAATGATCGCGAATTGCAATTATGTTTTATCTAAATATACATGAAGGAGAACGTTTGAGGGTCTTCCCATCCGCTTTATCTATATTTGGAGCCACGTGTCGTCCTTGGATATCGTTATGAAATGGTCTGGTCTCAGTCGTGGAAAATGAAATTTATTGGTCATAAATGAAGCAGCCGTCAATTAATTGCATGGACATATAACAGAACGTGTCGTTTACCATGATAATCTTTCAACCAAGTTCAAGATATTGCATCTGTAAGTCCTCCTGTTTTAACATAAATTAGCATTATCGTTCTGTGGCTGAATAAGCGGAAACCCACATAAATATATTATACATGAATGTATTTATAATTATATTCTACACCAAATGAAAACATGTAAACAGTGACGTGGCTAGAGACGTTTTTGATGTAATCATCACTGCAACCCCACCCAGCGTTATATACATAGTCTGGCCAGTTTCACTGGGACCGACACGCTTGGATTAGTCCTGCTTTCAGTTATTCTTGCTACATTTCCACAAAGACTATGTTAAAAAAACAATTCATCAAGCTTCTATCAGACAATATACTTGTCTTGTTGAATGACTTATTTCTGCTACCAGTGTTGCTAAAGTAATGCCATGCTGTCTCCCAGTCATGGCATGTATGCATGTTTCCTGCAAGCTGGCTAATGTATTATAATTTTAGAAACAAACCACTAGCATCTCATACATGTTTGTGTTTTTTTTGATGATTATTTCAGTCTTCCGACTTTTCAATCCTTGTGCGAGTCAGCATCGTGATTACTGACCCCAGAATGCAGCAAGCGATGTCAGATACAATTCTGTTTACAATTGCAACACAGGTGCTATTAAAAGTGTGATTGGCCACATAATGTAAAGGTTTCTCCTTGAAGTATTCAGATGTACACTATTTTATGTCCAGTAAGCAGCTTCAACAATATCTTGTCTTGATATGAATGAACGTGCAAGATATGATTACTTCCTCTATTACTCTTGGTGCGCGTCAGCACAAATCCATTTGCGCTGTTGGCCATTTTGATTGCCGTCCCAATGAGTTTGTGTATTTAGAGACAAAATTCATATTACTTATGTGTCATTCTCGTCATAAGAATTTCTTAGGATCTCTGATTATGTTTTTTTTTTATTTTTCGTGTGTATTGTTAAAATTATATTTTTCTTGGCTTTGTGACATTGTGGTAATTTTTGAGCCAATCTCTCTTTGTGTTGGTAAGTCGCTTAGGGCGTAAAGATTTTCGATCAGTTGCAACGGGACTAATTTAGTGTCAGGTTACGCTGTGCACCCAGCTGTTGTAATGGACATAGTTCAGCTGGGCTGACAGCTGAGCGGGCTCAACTTCCAGAATTTAGGATCAATGGTACCATTCACGTTGTCCGGTCTATTGACCCAACGATAATACAAAACAATAACAACACCTACAAGTTTAATGCGTTTTTGTGGACCCAAACTTAAAAAGAAATGGACTTTACGCAAGGGTGCGGTAAGTACCCGATATAATTCTGAACGACATTATAAGTGAGAGTTAGCTCAACGACGACGACGACGATGACGACGACGACGACGATCACGATGACGACGACGATGACGACGACGACGACGACGACGACGATGATGATGAGGATGATGATGATGATGATGATGATGATGATGATGATGATGATGATGATGATGATGATGATGATGGTATTGATTAGAGTAATCAAGATAATGTCAATGCTATTACTAAGGCTACTATTACTACTATAACTACTACGGATGCTACTACTAACACTAAATATAATACTCCGAATTTTATTCAGAAGTTGTATCTGGTTGGTTGATGGTGCAAAGTGCCCAATCAAGAGAACACACTGGAGGCGTGGGGTCTGTCTCCGTTGCATCATGAGCCAACTAAACTACTCGTTGCACATATTTTCATTTGTGTAGAAATACTTGGCCGGGCAGACTAGGTTCTCTGTATTCTTCCGTTCACAGGGTGTAAAACCAAGCGCCAAGTCTTCTAACAGGACAAAGTGCAATTATGTGGAAGCAAAATTATTTAAACCAAGAACTGCATGTTTTCCACTATATTCTCTAGATAGATAGGTAACTTATGACAATAATAACCTATTGCTGTTGCAATTGTTTATTTTAACAATGGCTTCAGCCAAATAATGGCTTCATGTGTTTCATTGTTTTGCAAATCAGCTTGGTCAAGGAAATAAATAATAAGCTTAAGTATTTTTTTAATGTAAAACTTGCACAGCATGAGCAAAGAACAACCCTTTAAGCCTTTCGAACAAAAATCATATTCTTTCTTGAAAAAAGTTATCATTGATTCACCAGAGTTTTGTGACTGTTTCATCTACATCAGTGACAAAATGTTACTTCCCATATAAATACAGCTTGTCCTCGAGGATATTTTCTACCAAACAGCAATTTTTCTTCTGGTGAATCATGTTAGGTTTGGATCATTAAACGGTTATCAACTAGAGTGCCTATAAGTTCAGCTTCATACTTGAATATGTGTACTTGTTGCAATCTATCATATTGCTCGACTACAAGCTGCTACAAGGTCACAGAAAGTTGCAATATATGTTTTTTTTTTCTTTATCCGTTGGCAAGCAAAATTGGGCAGCGGAGCTGGAATGCCTGCACGTAATTCTATTTGAAAAGATCTGTGATTAAAGGGCAATCATAGGATTACGTCTTCCCTATTTGTGATCAATGTATATGTAAGGCATCTTTTTGGAAAGATGAATCCTGCCGGCACACACTAAAATTAGCATTAGCTACTGAAAGTCAACATTACAGTATTAAATAGCCAGTGGTTTCGATTTTAACCTCACATCAGACAGGTGTAGACAGCAAACAAAGAATCAAAAAATTACATGCTAAGGCAAATAAAATTGTGGGGAAAAATGCGTTTTAGCTGAGATAGGACAGGACCCATGAAAGCAAGTACATATCACATGCACATTTACTCTAAGTGCACCTGGTATAGACGTACTTTATGTTCAAGTAACTGATTGACGTCATAATTTCTGAAAATGTGACATTGTCTGTCCTTGTGATTAATTGCACTTTCGGGACCAATAACTTGTTACAGCGAGAACCAATGAAATCCCCTTTCCACGAATCACATTCAAATTCAATTTCACCGTGCGTGCTACGAGGGCTGGCTGCAAAGTACCAGGTCTAGTTATGAAAGACCTGTACAAAGTCGATGGTTTTCATTTATTTCTTTACACAGTTTCCTTCCAGGTTAATACCCTTTTGTCAGTGATGCTGCAAGACCTGGATGCCGGTCAAGTAGAATTTTCTTCAGCTACCCTGAAAAAGTCATTCACAAATATGACATTATCATTACTAGGAAAATGGCGACCGGCTAGTCCTTTTTCATTTTGGAAAATTTATGGAAGTCTGACGCAATCCTGGATGGCTGACATGGCAACCACCGATTTGTGAATAGGAGCATTGACTTTGTTGAACACGACTCCCTTAGTTAGTATTCCCCGTCACTTAGCTTTGATAGCTTCATGCACCTGTCTCAGTAGGAAGGCATAATTTCTTCCATTGACAGTCCGAATGTTTTCAAAATAGCCAATCAGCAGAATGCCCTTGGAATCCCCAAAGACTGAAGCCATCTGCTTTCCAGCAGAAGAAACCGATTTAGCGTTTTTTGGGTGGTGGCAATCACGGATGCCTCCACTGTTTAGGCTGAATTTTGGTTTCTGGTTTAAAATAATGAATTCAGGTCTCATCCATGGTTACAAATTGCGCCAGAAAATCATCGAGATTTGCTTCAAAATGGCATAAATTGTCATGGTTCCCAGGAATCTGACACATTTCTGACTCGCTGTCAAAAGCTTTAGCACCCATTTTGAAGAAACTTTTGTCATTGCCAACTCCTTGTTGATAATGTGGTCAACCCTCTCATGAAAGATGCCCAAAGGACTGTCAGTATGTCGAGTGTTCAATCGTAGATCAGCCGTCACCATGTCATGCACCCGGGTAATGTTTTCGGGAGTGTTTGCTGCCTGAAGGCCTTCCTGGACGCGCGTCATCGTCAAAGCTCTCTGTGCCACCCTTGAATTCCGCAACCCACTCATTAGCGGTGGAAAAGGAAGGGGCATTGTCCCCTTAAGTAGATACCATGTCGGCATGCATCTGTGCTGGAGCTAGCCCTTTCCATTGCAGGCACCGGAAGACTGCCCAATAGCCAGTGTTGTTCATTTCTAGTGATTTCAATGGGTAGGTTGACAAGGTGGTTTGGTACAAAGACACTGATCACACCACAGTTGCAGTACTTATGTCTATGATTCATTAAATGATTGTTCTTGTTGATAGCAACAGTTCCTTTCAATCCAGTTGAGATATCCCACTTAGGCTCAGAACTTTTTACCCAGCCCTCGTAACAATAATGTAAGAAGGAAATCGGGTGGAAGCTTAACACTTCCGTGGTTTTGGAGCAGGTTAGACACATGTATAAATGATGGAAAACCATAACTCAACTGCTTCATACCGGTATTCAGCATAAGAACTCCTGCTCATCTTCATAGATAGTATAAACAGGTGTCATGACTTGATCTGGGACTGAGCTACTAGCTTGAAATTGGCAATGGGTTAGCAAAAATTAAAAAAAAGGAGTGGACTCACGCTTCCGCATCGTCGTCCCCATGAATTCCCGGGACTGCGTTCCCACGCAAAATTTACCATCCTCAATAACATGGATTTAATATTTTATTGTCATTATGTATGCATGTATTGTATTTGTATTTGTGTCTTTTTGTCCAGAACCACTTCCTAGTAGTCATAACCCTATTCCACAGTCCGAACTCTTTACTCTCCATAAGCTAACCGGTCCCTGTCTAACCTATATACATATGGAAGTACTATTGTCCATATTGCACATGTTCCTCTGTAAAATTTTGACATAGGCTGTATTAGCCCAAATAAATTAGAGGGTTTTCAGCGGGTAACTACTCAGCATGTTTCGGAGCCTTTTCCCCGTACATATCTCTCTGAGTAGCGGCTCCTTGTCTAAGCTAAATATTCAGCAAAGACAACCCACATAATAAAGAATATATAAGAACGTGGCAAATGAGGAATTAGCTAAATACGTGAAGCTTTGCTTATAAATGAAAAGCTTCATTATGAAAGAAGAATACCTGTCAATCAAACCACAATTACTAAATTTGTATACTACAGGTTCAGATAATAACAATTTGACTTACCCCTAAACCAATATTTACCCTTTCTAGCTGGACAGCTTATCCTAGTTAAGCCGCCCGCCAGTGTTTGAATGAAGTGGAAACAAGCTGGGGCATTATATTCAGTCTCAGTGATTGCAAAAATAAACAAGTTTCAGCTAGACCAAATGTACAAACCAAGGTAAATCCTAAAAAAGAATGCAACAATGCACATCCTGCACCAGAAATGTAAAGCAAACTCCATGATGACACCTACTCCTCAAACAATTAAGCTCCATTTCACTGCCAACCCTGAGTCAATGTATCAATGTAATGTGTCAGGTTTGTGACATTTGAGAAAATACCGTCAATTTTGAGAATTTTTTTAATATTGAGTAAATGTGCACTCAGGCATGTCAGAAAAGAATGAAAGTCATTAGCATTTATGCCAAAAACATGTTATCAAAAGATTTTTTTTCTTAGCGTGATTTTAAGTACAATTAGGCAACCATGTAACTGTATGTATGTATGTATGTATGTATGTACGTACGTATGCATGTAAACATATATGTATTCATGTATGTATGCATATATGTATACTTATATGTATGTAAGTATGTATGTATGTACGTATATATACATACATGTATATGGGGGTATAATGACAAATGTTTACATGTACGGCTGTTTTTCAGATCAAGAAAAGTCATTGTTTACTTGCAAAATATCTCTAGGCAAGCATTTCTTTGAGATGAATGATACTTTTGCCCAAGCCTCTTTTCAGAAACAAAATTACCATGGTCAGAGAGCAGAGAAAAATCAAAATTTGAAGGAATCTCTCCCCATAGTGGTGCTTGGGAGGCAGCATTGAAGCAAAAGAATACTGTTTTTGTCAGCATGGGTCGACTACCATTCCAGACTTATTTGGCCTTACCAGTACAATATCTAATAAATATCCGTTTATTGAAGAAGCAAAATTTTGCAGCATTTTAATGCATCCGGACAGGAATGCATCCAGTCGTCCGCTACCAGTGTTCAGCCAGTACAGTCTGCTATCGGTGCCCAAGCAGTGGAGGATTAATTTGAGAGCTGAAATTCTGAAAAGGTTGGCATTTTTAATATTCACGAGCAAAAATACAATAAAAGTAATGTTCAACCAGACCAGTAACGTCATTTTTAGGATAAAATCTAATACCACAATAGCATGTATCCCTGACACAATAAACCTATAATTTCAATTGATTGCAAAGTTTGTAGAATCGATCTGCACAAACGACGGAACTTAAATTTCAAAGTTGTTGTACAAGCACAAGCATTTGGTTGTGGTTCTTGTAAAATATGGGTATTTCTCAGAACAATATTCAAGCTAAAATGATCAAATTTCTGCTCTTTTAATCTAAACACATGTATCTGCAAAAAGTATCAAGAATTGTTCGTTAGTCTATCTGTTTATTGACAAAGGAGATAAAAAAAATGGAAAATGGCTATTTTTGTGATTTGGATAAAGTTCGTTGAAATCGTCAATTTTGATATGCATTTTAAAAGGACACGATCAACTCTGCGAAAATCCAGCTGAATTATTTGTTTTAAAGGATTTTTTTTTCTGACCTGCTGATGAATCATGTAGAGTTTGCTCCTGAATTATAACCATTGCAAGGTACAAATACCCTTAATTCAGCCATTCACCTGTCCATAAATACAGGCTCATCCTTGTTTCCCAGCTTACTGTTTTGGCCTTTTCCCCTTGGTCTTCTCCCTTTTCGCTTTTCCTTTCCTCTCCTCTTACTAATTTTCTTTTCTTTTTTCCCTTCTCCTCTTCCCTCGCTCCCTGCCTCCTCTCCCCCTGCCCTCTGCCCCTATTTCATCTGTTCCTTCATTTTTTCTCTCTAACCTCTTTCTTTTCCCATTTTCCCTTTATCTTTCTTCCTTTATTCTCCCCTCTATGTAGGCCTCTAAACAGCTGCCTTTTCTTTCTTATGTCCAAATTTCATAAACCAATTCCCGTCATTTAGTCGCACCCAACTTTTCTCCTATCCTGATCTGTCGTTTTTTTGATGTTCTGGCCTCCCTTTATGCCCTTAAGGTTGCGTTCTTGTCTTCCTTTTCTCGGTTATATGTTCTGCTATGTTACCCTTTTTAATATGCCACGAAAGTTTGCTTCCTCATATTTCCTTTACTAATGGGCATCAGCATTACCCAATGCCAGAACACTGTCTTAAAGTTTGTCATGTAAGTGTTCGCAACCTAAAAAGTGATGGTAAATTTGTTGAAATCCAGTTGCTAGTTTAATCCGAGAATTCCAACGTCACTACCCTGTCCAAACATGGGGTGATGAGAGTTACTCCACCAGCTTTTGCTTCTTCACAAATTCCAACAGCCGTTCCGAAGAGATCGATTTACAGGTATACAGTGCTGGGTGATAACTCTGGTCTACTCATCTTTGCATTGCCTTAGGTGCTCCGTGACCTGGAAATCCTCCATGTGCGTGCAGCTCCGTAGAAATATCCACACATCCTGACAAAAGACTTTTTCGAAACTAGTATTGTCTGCTTGGACCGCCAGCAAAGATCCGTAACATTTTCACATTTGAGCTACATCTATCTACAGAGTTACAGATAACCCATATACTCTAATAGTCCCGGACGATTTCAATGACTGTCATGCATACTAGAATTTCGCCCTCTTTGAGAGTGAACCTCTTATCTCAACACAAGGTCTTTCAACTCATAGACAAAACTACCAGAATAAGTGAATACTCCAACAGCTGTCCTGATTTCAGGGTTACTGATTCACCAGGACTTGTTTTGACAGCGGTGTTTTGACTCTCATTTCAAACTATGATATTTCCGAGTTTTTCTGATCTTTTTCCCTTTCTATAATTAGAGATGAACCCTTCAAAAGACCCGTATGGAACTTTAAACGGCCAACACTGATGATCTGAATACAGCCCTTTCCCATGCACCATGGGGTGCAGCTTGTGCAATTTTCAATCCCATTGAAAACATTGTATTTTATTGGTCCAATCTTTTTGTAAATACAGCCAAAGATTGTATTCCATTCAGGTGGTAACTATTCGGCCCAGAGACAAACCTCTGACAACATCTGGTTTAAAAAATAAAACAAAAAACAAAAAAAACCCACATAGGTCAACCAATTCGCGCCGGAAACGCTTTACGCATCTATGTAATCAACCATATCCATATAGTTATAATTTCCAAACCAATATTGATAGCCTCTTCCAGTTGTGCAAAATATTCCGTGATAAGGTGGTCAGCCGTTACATCCGTCTTTATTTCTCTGATATTCGCCTACAACTTGATTGTTAGGACATGAACTCTAAAAAGGGGTGGTGTCTCTCCAAGTCTGTTCTATGCTGTAAAATCCACTAGAATATCCCCCTATCATCGATAATGATAAAATCAATGCCAATAACTCCAAAAAGTGTGATTTATTTTATGCGTACTTTGCAAGTCAATGTACAACAAAACCCGACGCTGCTGCCCTTGCACTGCCTGAGCTCACTTCCTGAACTGACGCTCGCCTACATAGCATTACTTTTGATGAAAACATCGTCTTCAATGTGCTTTCTTTCTAGATTTACTTCTGCCTCTGGTCCTGACAACGTTGGTTATACTTTATTTAAAACACTGCGACCTCTCTCTGTCAACCTCTTATCAAAATATTTACACTCTTACTTACTAAGACTTTCTCAAATTCCAAAAGTCCAAACCATGCCCTGTATTTAAAGAATCCAACAGCCACTTAAAATGTAGCTACCTCCACATTTAGTTGCTGTGGAACGGTCCCAATGTTTTTGAGGGGCTAGCTTTTAATGCTCTTTGTGAATACCTCACAGAAAATTACCCCCAATCAACTTGTTTACATTGCTCATAATATCTACAATGACCTGGAGCATTCAAAGGAAGCCAGACTGGTTTATCCAGATGTTTCTAAGGCATTCGACGAGGTTTGACATCCTGGCCTTGCCTTTAAGAGGCGGCAATTTGGTATCTAATCACATTGTAGACTGGATTGACAGTTACCTATCAATTTGCCTTCAGTGTGTAGTTATGCCGGGTCAAGCATCCGGCTTGTTGCCAATCAAAGCAGGAGGTCCACAAGGTTCCTTAATTGGCCCTCTTATTTTTTCAGTTTACATGTAAATGACCTTGTGGATAACCTTAGGAGTGATGTCAGACTCTTCCCTGACAACACAAGGCTGTTTGAAATTATTAAAAGTCTGATCACTTGAAAACCAACCTCACTGTCATATATATATATATATATATATATATATATATATATATAACTGTGGAAAACATTTGTGGGTGATATTAAATGCTATGAGATCTCTATCCGCTATATTTTCAGCCAAAATATCCAAACCCCATCACCCACCAGTGTATCTTGGTCAATCAGCTATTCCTGAAGCTCCTACTCATTTTGGCATTACTCCTGCCATACTTACATCACCCATGGTACCAATAAATCTAATCTGCGCATAACGCTTCTCCGCTTATTTATATACAAACTCTTCCACAAAGCAATTGTCAAACTTTACTTTTCCATGATTGTACTCATTCTGGAATATGGCTCATTCTCTTTGATAACTGAGGTAAAGTCCTATCCGATTTTCTGGAATCCGTCCAGTTTGAAGCAGCCAAAATTTGCACTGGTGACGTGAGGCACACTTCTCATACTGATTTACTTCAGGAGCTCGGATGGCCAACACTCGCCAACAGACGCAAGTATTTGAAATAGATCTTATTTTATAAAACACAAAATGAGCTGACTCCCAATTACCTTCAGCAACTCCTTCTCTGAAACATCATCCACTTTTGAACCCCCCCCCTCTCTCTCTCTCTCTTTCTCTCAGCAAGTCTTTAAATCTAAACTGAAACCACTCTACTCACAGCAGAAAATGTCCTGGACTTCTATTTACTTAGTGATCGCCTTCCCAGCATATGCCATACTCAGATGCGATTGGGGTTCTCTTCGCTCAACTTTGACCTTTTGAAGGTCAACATAATTCCTAGTCTCATGTGTGATTGCTCCTACCCTGCTGAAGCATTGCCTCCTCTTTTGCCCTTTTCGCAGCCCCGAAAAAACAAAAACTATTAGCTTCTAGCCTTATCTATACTATTTTCTAGTCTAAACCCTGTTCTCATTATCCATTTTGCAAGCCATAGATTAGTTCTTACTTTTGCCTTTAGTATGTGAAGAACTATCTAGCGCTTCGAAAGCTCTAATTTTTCTTCTGGCCAGAATTGCTTTGCTAAAAATAGATGCTTCATATTTTAATTCTCCAGTCCCCTCCCTGAACCACTCACTCTGTCTCTCCCTTCTTTCTCTCTACCTTTAAGATGGAGCCTGCAACGGCATACCCTTTTTAAAATTATCAATACAGTTCAGACTCTTAATACATATGGTGACCATTTGTCACTTCCATTTTCACTTTTATAATAAGTCTGGCAGTAGGTAACTGAGTATCTTTGACTCAGCTGAGCAATTACTTTGCCCATAATTGCCCTTGAAAATACTGCACTGTAACATTTTTGATAACATAGTAACATTCGATAACATAGTTTTGTCCTGTGAGTTCTGCACACACACACACACACACACACACACACACACACACACACACACACACACACACATATATATATATATATATATATATATATATATATATATATATATATATATATATATATATATATATATATATATGAGCTCTGTCGAGATCCCTTTGTATAAGCCATAGCATTGACTATTTGAGCCATCCAGAAAAACTGAACATGTTTAAATTAAATGACTAATGTACTGTGGAAGGGAAATCATCATTGGTAGATAATTAAAGAAATTCATTTCTCTTGTGTTATGTAGGCGAAGTCATCTACTGTGTATTATGCTGGAAACAAATTAGCCCCTCAGACAATCTGACAAAGAAAACTGTTTTATTGCATAAATCAAAATTAACGTCAGCATTATAACCCCGTGCTGTGGCTACCTTAGAAATAAGACATTGTACAAATAAGGAGCCTCGTTTTGGGTTGCGCTGAGTGGGCCCTTCACTCTGAAGGTAAAAGTTTAGCATCAGAATATGGAATTCCTCAGTATGAAACCATTTTCAGAAGCAACCACGCATAGCCTCGTTTCTCAGCTTACGGAGAATGATACTGGAAATTAAGAAAAAATTGTGCTTACTTTCAAAAAGGTAAATGTATTTGAAACCTCGTTTATGTAATTACTGATACGTTACTTTTTTCTGTATGTACAATCTATTTTTTAAAAAGTTTCAGTAGATGCATTCATGAGGCTGAACTGTCTTTAGGGAGACAACGGCTTTTATGATTACTTGGACATACAATTCACTGAAACTGCATCGCACGTGGTGAATGTTAATCACATGATTACCCTGTGATGTCTTAAACAAACACAAGAGAAAACTGAGCCTGTGGGGTTTAATGAACTGAGTGGACAAGAAACAGGTACGCCCCAGGAGGCATGCGAGGAAAGTACTCAATCTCTTTTACTAAAGACGTCCTTATATCTGTTTCAATGCTTCACCGGTGCACGTACATGCACCACATTTGACTCTGCACAGCTTTTCACAAATATATTTTCATTAAGTATTAATGCGTATAATCAGAGTTGTAATTGTCTAGGGTATCCACTAAGGCGTTCCTTTCAACTCGTCATCCATGAATATTCATGTTTCACCTCCACAAAGTGTCATTATTGACCTCACCTAAATTAATACCGGCACATCCAATTATCTGCCATTCCGCTAAAAGCTAGGCATATTATTAGCCAGTAATAAGAGTTAACGATTCATCAGATGTTGGACTCCCATTATACTTTCTTGTTGGCCCATGGAACTCACTTAATGGACGTTGTGTTATGTACTGGCAATGATTGGTGGGCTGCCTTTGGCCGCGAGGAAAGGAAGCCCTCGCCTGATGTCCATATCCAATACAGGATTCGACCCACGATCTGACCCTTCGTCCTTCACAAGCCTTCGCTGCCTCAAGTAGCCACTCAATATTCACAGGCTATGGCATGTCGGCTTGAGATCTTCTTGTTTGCGATAGCAAGGTTGCCTGTAAATTACACATACATGCAGAAAGTAATGCCCATCTAGGTTTAGTTTAACAGCACATTATCTATTGCAATTGCGACGAGTTTCTTTATTCTTTGTAAGAAACAGCACAAGTAAATCAGCAAGTAAATAAACAAATAGAGTGATAGGTAGATACATAGATACATAGACAATTAGATAGATAGATAGATAGATAGATAGATAGATAGAAATGCAGACAGACAGGCAAAGAGACAGACAGACAGGCAAAGAGACAGGCAAAAGGACAGACAGATAGACAGATAGCTAGCTAGCTAGCTAGCAAGAAAGATAGATAGATAGATAGATAGATAGATAGATAGATAGATAGATAGATAGATAGATAGATAGATATGCAGACAGACAGACAGCCAGAGAGACAGGCAGACAGGCAAAGAGACAGACAGACAGACAGGAAGATAGACAGATAGATAGATAGATAGATAGATAGATAGATAGATAGATAGATAGATAGATAGATAGATAGATCGATAGATAGACAAGCAGAGAGACACACAGACAGACAGATAGATAGACAGACAGGCAGACAAGATAGATAGATATATTGGCTTTATAAGGGAGCCATGGCACCACTGTGATGAATGTGAATCCACAATGCCAAGGTGTACCGGTCACTCACAACGGCCTGAATTTGACGGAGGTAGAATCATTGGAATGTTGTATGGCGGCCTTTTCTAGCGGGAGGTTGCCAGGATTATGGGGTGCTCCAGGCCATTGTTAGACGGGTGGTGGGACTATTCCCAGGATATCAGAGGGTGCAAGAGGAAGGCTAGATCTAAAACTGTCAGATGGGACGGATGACCGTTACTTCATCTAGTGTGTGAAGAGGTGGCAGTTGATTTCCATCGAAAGGTATCATCAACACTAGCGCCAGGCCTGCAACATCAGAGTATAACAGTCTACCATTAACAAGAGACCAGAGGCGGCCAAATTGAAGGCACACCGCCCTGCCATTCGCATCCCTCTCAGTCCTGCACACAAGATACAACAGGTACAGTGGTATGAGGAGCATGCAGTCTGGACCAGAAATCAATGGTACAGCATTACATGGTCAGATATTATTCCCGATTGGATTTCCACGATGGAAGAACAAGGGTTCGACAAATGCCTTAGGACAGTTTCGTAGAAGAATGTAAGATTCAACATGGCCGCTGCAAAGGAGACATTGTCATGATGTGGAGGGCAATTACAACAACAGGGAGAACAGCTCTCGTCAGGGTAAATAGAACATGAACAGATCCTAACCACAGTTGACGAATGGATCCACCAATATCCAGGGCTACTATTTCAACAGGACAACGCACGACCACACACTGGCCGAGTCAGCATGCAGTATCTACAGTAACACAATATCCCATTGTTGTCGTGGCCAGCTTTTTCTCCTGCCATGCCCCCATGTGGCATTTATGGGATGTGCTTGGCTGTCAAATCAGCGATAAGTATCAAGAACCCACAGCCAGACTGTACCAACTGGCACAAAGGCTAACAAATCAGTAAAATCAATTCCCCTAAGCCAAGATCACTAAGCTGACAAGCAGCATGCCAAGGCGGCTCAAGGCTTGCTTACTGAAGCGTGGTGCTCACACCCGCTATTGATGCATGCTACCCCCCCCCACCCTCCCAACAACAACAACAACCGAAAATATCCTTTTCAGGACCACCATATCCTCCCAAAAGAGATGTGAAAAGCAATGGTCTAATAAAGTAAACAAACTCCGCACACCCTTCTCCATAACACGTACATAATGTTGCGGGGGGGGGGTCTTTTTTTTCCCAGGAGTATATAATTACCAGCAATGTATAATTATGCATGTATGACAATTTCCATTTAATTTCCTTGTTGCAGAGAGGCCAATTACAGGAAGCCAATCAAAGTTGTATTTCTGGATTAAAAAGCTTTCTGAGCTGCGCATCTCAACAATTACATCATTAAACAATCTTGACTCAGTTTTTTTTTCTGGGTATGTAGGGTTAAGCGAAACGTTGGCCTTATGTGGTACGGTTGCGAGCCATAGATGCTCTTGGAGCTTTGTGCGTGCTTGAGGACCATTGTTAGAGTTCTAACAGGTGCCATGAGTGAGGTTGAGGGTCAATACGCCACGTGTTCTGGCTTTAGCCACCACGAATCAGTATCCATCTGCCAATGTCCGCACTCCACTTCGTTTGTGAATGACGTTAAGTAGTATGCCGTTTGGCATTCTACTGCTACCATCATCAATTAACATTGGACGCCTTTGCTGCTGACATGCCGCCCTTACAATCTTTTCGTAAAAGGTGACAAGAAACACCAATGTACGATATGCAGGTACTCTGGTTACAATATGAAGATGGGAATCCATATGTAAGCATATCTCTATCCGCATCCCCATGCTCATAGGTACACATAATCTGTTGTCCACAAAATTTCGCAATAGAGGAAAAAACTGTTCGAAATCTATATATACCTAGATAGGTATCTGCGTCTAGATATACATTCACACATCACGGAAATGTAAAAATGTATGTGCATGTACAGGCGGACACATATATATGTTCCCATGGGTTTCCGCCTTGAGACATCAAAACGACTGAAGTGTTGTCTTGCGGGTTTTGTGATGTGGCTGTAATTGGAATGCCGACATGCATAATCTTAAATCATTTTCCATTTTTGTTACTCTTGCCTTCTTGTGAGCAATCCGATTACTTGTCGGAGTAAATGAACGTGAAAATGCAGCCCTTGGGAAAATACATGATTTTGCAGCATTTAATTCCATGTTACGTGTATTTGCAGATGCGGCACCTCATTTTTATTGCAATGGTGCTTGTAGACACTAATGGACTTGCGATTTATGCCTTCAAGATATAAGATTATAACTCTTTCGCTGGGGAGTACCTTCATCACAGTTCCCTTAGCATTTTTTCCCGGGCTAAAATTATTAGACTGTTTATCAATTTCACAACCTGGACAGTAAATAATGTACTAATTATAAAATTACTTATTTTAGCATGAGAAAAATGGAGTTTTTGCAATTTGTTTTCCTGGATAGAGATCCATTAACATGCATAATTATTTGACATTAAAGACTGGTGCCTGATTTACTTGCATTATTAATACAGTCATATCGGTTAGATTGTCGTAGCCGACATGAATTCAATGGGACGCATAAAGGGCATAACAGGGGTACAAAGGGTGTATCTTTAGCGCAGTTTTTTAAGTAGCCATCATGGGTAGATATGCTCTTCGTAATGGCTTTTAGAAAAAAGCTATGTCAGCAGACTGCGCTCCTAGTTCAGGCAGGGGTCACGACATAATATTTTAAAGGTAGCTGGTGACAATATGTATATATATATATATATATATATATATATATATATATATATATATATATATATATATATATATATATATATATATATATATATATATGTGTGTGTGTGTGTGTATGATACGAGAGTGTGTGTCTACATCAGCACTTGATATATCGCTTTTATAATTGAACAGTTTTTGGCATATTTAAGTTATGTTTTGTGTTTCAAGGAAGCAGGACCCAGGTGCTTTAACTTTTGAAAAAAAAAAGTATTTTAATGCCAAGCTTTCGCTGACTCAGCAGCCCTCCTCCGTACGCTTTGCGTGCAATGGCGGACCGTGCTCACGGTATCGTCAACTTTAGGCATGCTAGCACTCACAACAAAAGTCGGATTGTAAAGAATATAAAAGTGATATCGTTATGTTAAATAAATTGAAGTGTGTAGCAATTGGCAAGGAAAGAGTTAAGAGAAATGCCGTGCAAATGGTGAAATCGAAAATGGTTGCGCGTTGGACAGATGCACGAACCGAAACATTGCGACTCGGCATCGAAACGTAGTTTATGTGTTGACTTTACCTCACCCTGAGTTTTGAGGTTTTGACTCTTTGGTTTAAACATATTGTATTAAAAAAACAATTGGGAAACAAGGCAAAGCCCCATATTAATCCCTACTATACACTTAAAAGCATAGAAATCAAAAGACATTACACACCAGGTAATCACAAAGACCGTGGCAAGTAGTAGGTACCATCACATTTCACCATATATAGATGGCAAAGTGTGGAGACAAAATATCATGGATGCAACCAAGACAGTATGCCACGTAGGGACAGTAGTATAGATGGAGTACTGACTTTAGCAAATAATATGAAGTGATTGGATGGTAATATACGGTTTTAACTCTTTCAGTGCCAATCACGACTGAAGTCAACATTATTCAAACTTATATGAATTATCATTAGGATCCCAGATTCATATTCCTCGTCAAAAGACCTCCATTCGAGTACCAGTGTGCCTTTTGTTTCACAGAGAATACCCAGGTCAAAAGCTTTTCTCGGCGCGCATTGGGCGCATTGCGCCAAATGAACGACGAGAAAAGCTGTTGAATCGGTCAAAAATTGGCACCTTAAGAGTTAACACGATCGGTATTTTACCAGTTTGCTTTTGTATCAAATGTCATCGCTTGTCACCTGATTCACTTTAGTTAATTTTGATTTTCCAATCAAATGTGGTGTGAGGCTTAAGTATATGAAAATGAATCGACACACACCTGAAACTCAGGCCTTATTATACTCCATAGTAATTAACCTCTTTCTCCCTCGAGTTAAAACAAGGGAGCGGTTATGCGCTGTTAACCCAGAACAATTCTGATAAGAGTCGTCCATGGTACACATTCACAGTTTTTTTTTACAATATCACGAACTTGAATTATAAAATTTATTGAAACATTGGAGAGTTTACTTTCAGCCAGTTTTGGCTAGTTTAAGTAGGAAAAATGTTAAAGGGCATTGGCCTGCCCTTAACACTTTGACTGCTTATCCCAAAATATGTGATGTTCATCTGAATTATGGTGAGGATTATGTATTCAAACTCCCTATAGAAGATTTTCGGTTAATTTCCCAGCCCAGTTTTTCTCAATTCGCTGAGAGGGTTCCGGTACATAGACCGCGATAGCTTCCTGATCTCCTTTATGTAAAGGAACGCATGGAAAATACATGAAAAAGCATGGGTTTAATCCATGCATATACATATCGATTAACGCGAGGAAAAAGGGATTTTGCTATACATGGTAAGTAAAGATGATAAAAGACTTATGCGCTCACCATGCAAGCATGTCTATGCATGGATTTGGCATTCGTGGTTATCTATGCACGGTAAACACAGGGAAAATCACAAAAGCCATGCATAACGCGCGGAATATGCATGTTTAATTATAGTATTCACAAAAGCACAGACGTTAAGCATGTAAAATGCATGGGTTTTGGATGATATTGATAAACAGCATGTGCAAAAATTGTCCTACTGATCTAAATGTACACACATAAATATATATATATATATATATATGTATATATATATGTATACATATATATATATATATTTATGTGTGTGTGTTTGAAAACCCAGTTTTAATTACCATGCAAGAGTAAATAAAGTTTAAACTACACAATAAAAATGGATATTATAATTACTTACAGGTAACAAAACAACACATGCTTTACAGCGCAGTTTGAAATGAAGATCGGAAGTTACATGGTCTAGTGTTGCATTTAGGAAATTCTATAAAGCTCTATGCATACCCATGCATGGACCTCTGTGAAGAAATTTGTCCAATAAAGAGTATTTTACTGCTCTTGCGTCGTCCAAGCATGAAACCTTTTGAAAAAATAAATCCACGCGAAAACAATGCGTCAAATTGCAAGAGCCATGGACTGTTCATGCATCAAGGTCTGATGATGAGGTTGCATAGGTACAACTCCTGCATTTTCCATGCAAGTATCAAGTACAGCATTTTCCATGTATAAAGCAAGTTTCCATGCATTGAAAAATTTCAAAAATCTTGCACCCATGCCTTTTCCATGCACACCATCCTTTTTTCCATGTATATTCCATGAATTTCCATGTTTTGTCAGGAAAGGATCACGCCTGTTATACAAAAGAGAAAAAGCAGCGTCTGTTAGCAACTAGTAACATATCCAGGATTGTTTTTCTTTCGAGAAAAAGTGCCGTGTCTTTATATATTGTTACACCAGTGTCGTCAGAGAAAGCGGAAAACCACGAGATCTATTTTGGTCAAGTAAAGCCGTTAAGAATTTTGCTTCTGGGTAATTCATTGAAGAGGTTTTAGTCTGTAAAAATCACCTCGCATTTTTATGCATTGCATACGTTACCTACAGCAAAAAAGGAACTTCGCTGATTTTATACAGCTACGCCTGCGTATACTTTAGTGAATCCTTTCGTCGAAATCGTTCCCTGCCTCCTGCCGTTTGACAATGTTTATGTTGGTACAAAATTTAGAAAATGTCGGAGTTGTGGGTTTGTTCCATGGACTAAAACCTATTTTGTTTAGATATCAATATTTGCCGTAGGAAAAGGGTGACAATTATATTATCCCATACCAATGGACACGCTCAAATAATGACTATATTGAAAGGCTTTTTTGTCCATGGAAGTAATCCATTTACCAAGATACATGAAAGACTTCCATGATTTGAAGTAGCTTTTGGGTATATCTTATGAATAAAAATATATTGCTTCTTTCTATATTATAAATTTGGAGGGAAACAAAACATGAATGCGGTTTATCTATCTTTAAATTAAATTATTCATACAGATAAAATATGATGCGAGAGTGGTTAAATTTTAGCTTGTAGTGTATACTGTTGATCAATGACATTTAAGTATCATCCGGAACAACATTACGATAACAATGAATAAACACCACAGGAAACATTGAACAATTGTTTTCGCAAATAGCATAGTTTCCTATGTTAAATTGTACTTTCGTTCTCCGAGTCATAGTCAGCTGAACTGCGACGCAGTTAGTCAATACTTTCATTGATAGAAACAGCATGATAGCATTTATAGACAATTCATCCTGCTTCCGAGACTGCAGGAAAACTCACTCTGTTTCCTTTACAGGCAAGACAGTTCACGAGGACAAACGCTATGTTTCTATGACAACAAGATCATATTGTATCAGATTATATTTTTCTGCATTCACATACTACAGTGTTGTTCTTTAAAGTTTGATCTTATTGCCAGCCTTATGGCGCTGATAAACTTAGAGGATCGTATAGTTTGTCGAATATGGCTGGAGCCCATTGTCTTGGCAATTTCATGGCTTCCGGTTTATTTATGTCATATGTCACTGCCTGATCACTGAAAGTCACGTCCTTTCACACAGAGGTAGAAGTTCATTCATCAAATACTGTTACAACGACAGATTGGACAAAATGCCATTTGCCAATGAGTTTAAACATATTTTAGTATCGATTGGGAAAAAGGGCCAAGCCCTATACAAATGCCTCTCGTGCAGAAAAGACAATTGAAGAGGACAAACGGAACATCACAATTTTTGACTTGATAAGCACCTACAAACTCACAAAATATCAGACAAGTACATGCCATGCCAAAGCACATGATTGAGGTTGACAGAGGACCTGACAGAGAGGCTGATTGTACTGCTTGCACATGTCCATTATTATATGAATATAAGTGGCTATATCTATTTACATTCAAGTTCCCATATACAACACGGAATATACTAGCAATATATTTTGTTTACCCCAAGTCTTCCCGTTTTCGCAATATGCTGGTGAACATAGTTATTAGAAAGACATCTTTTTCTACATTTAACAGAGATGAACCCTTAACTGGATGGAATCGGTCCTTTGCAATTTTATACTTTAATAGAGATAGTTCTTTGCTGATAGTGGAGTATCGCTCATTGGAACCAATTGTTCAACTTGAAAGGATAATTGCAGTATGTATGTTGTGTGATATAGGCTACCTTCATCATTAAGACCCTATCTGGCTTCAACATCCTTTAATGAAAGCGACTACCAAAATAGAGCAGTGCCCTATATTAACTCTTTCATTCATAAAACCATGTAATAAATAGCTATCAGTTAAGAGGACGGTACACATGAGACGCCAACTAATAGAGCAGGTGTTCTTGCCATTTAAAACAAAATGTGAAGCATACTATATCACCCAGAATACAAGTATTTTCTGTTATATATATTGCGCATACAGTGGAACCCAGTATTAAGACTACTTCTGGAATGCGCCAACTTTATAATTAAGACAAGACGTGCGGTAACTCTGTAATTTATGTTGACGTAAATGCATGCACCAATGGTTTCAGACTACTTCCAAATAAAGACACTTTCCAAGTGAAACCAAAGGTGGCCTGAATACTGGGGTGTACACACACACACACACACACACACACACACGCGCGCACGCGCGCGCGCGCGCGCGCGCGCGTGCATATTCATATGTGCCTGCATTACAAAACTAGAAAGGAAGATTTATATCACAGCAAATCTGTCTGTGTGTTGCAAAAAAAATCAAGTTTGAAATATAAATGATAGCTAGCATTTCGATTCATGTCTCTATCTATATTAGTTTTGAAGATGTTACAGATTAAAGTTTTAAATGTAGCTAGTTTGCGTGTTTCAATTGCTAGAAATCTGAAAACATATCCGTAAGATAGCCCATGCCCACAAATTTATACATCACATTTGGAATCATGACTGTATCTATCTATCTATCTATCTATCTATCTATCTATCTATCTATCTATCTATCTATCTATCTATCCATCTATCTATAAATGTTGAAAGATATAAATTTTAAAATGCCCCTATATTGCATAATTTCAATCGCTACAAACCTGAAAATATATCCATTAGATACCCCATCCTCACAAACATATAGCTACCAGTTAGAATTGTAGCTCTGTCTAAGATAGTTTTAAAGATATAAAAGATTTAAATTTTTAAATGCCCCTAATTTGCATAATATTGAACATCTTGACTGCACAATACAATATGCACAATTTCACTGCTAGATCAATCATCGTGTCAAGTTTGGCATTTATAGAAATCGAGGTGTCTGAGAAAAGTTCCAGACAAAATCAGGGCTAAAGAAAGAATACCAGGAAAAGCAAAATGTCTGTGTTGGCACACAGACATAATAAGTTATTGTTCGTGTTGCCTCTTTGGGTCTACTTGTAGTTTCACAAATTGTAGAATGCGTTTTATCCATATGTATATATATATATATATATATATATATATATATATATATATATATATATATATATATATATATATATATATATATATATATATAGTGTCAGCAGTAAAGTCTGCACTGTGAATGTTTCCGTAATACTGAGCTAACAATATTACCTAGTAATGTGTGGCGATACATTGCGTGTCTGTTGAATTTAATCAAAGCGGAAAGCATCTTTGTTTTGGTTGCAATACACCTGCATTCAGGGAAGTCGAAATGACATTTTGTGAAAGGCTCATCATCAAAGTTTAGTGCTGGTGCATTCGAAAGTCCCGTGGGTGCATGAATGTTATTTTTTGGCAACTTGCATTTTATTTTTTCGATTTTTGAAGATGCCAAAGTGTGATGCTATCATTTTAAAACTCAACATAAGTCTTTCAAGGGCACATGGTCTTTACAGTTTTAGGCACGTATCCGTTTGCCTTCTGTACGATCACGTTTGATCCGTTTGGGATAAAACTTGAACTGCACATGAATACCAACCTATGTTTGTACACATGAAGGTTGGTCTTGGATCAAAACCCAAGGTGACAGCAAGGGTACGGATTGTTTCAGTCAATTGGCCAAAAATTCAATCTCCTGACAAAAAATTCCACCGAGGACTTAAAATGTATATTCTGTGATGATAAACCATCATAGTGTAGAGGAATGAATAGTGGTCGTTACTATTAGGTAATTGCACTTGCTCAGGTAAACTCAGCAGTTGGCCGATTATAATTATTCTGTTAGAGCCGATTGAACTGCGTCGGCTGCCCGGTTCAGAGTTTAATTGGCAGTTCCCATACACTATCTATATTTGAATATAGAAAAGGGGCGTTGGGCAAGGATTTAGATTAGCTCTGATAATTGGTTTCATACATCCGGGCTGTAACGTGATCTGTCACCTTGACAAGCCAGATGGAGTAAAGGGTTTTTCCGTTCAGCGTACCGGGGCATTTTTATTTTCCGTTCATCATACACAGGCAATTGTTATTTGCCATACATCATACTCAGATGCAATCTCTTATATCGTACGGAGTAAAATTATTACTCGTACCACGTACAGACAGCTGTTTTTCGTCGTACTCGCGCCAACAATTTCGTGGGAATAAAGATCCAGTAAGAAACTCGGGAGCGGGAGCCTCTTCAGGGAGCCTTCACAGCGGAAGAAAGTTCGCTAACCATCGCTGACCTCCATTCGTAACAGTTTGGCATCGCTCACGTATAGGCCTGTTAGCGGGCAGTTACTTGAAACAATTGAGCACGTAGCTTGAAGAGAGCAGACATAAAATGTAACTGATGCTGTGATAGGCAATATATATGAAATGAAACAAGAACCACTCAGTTTAATTATAGCATTGATATAGCAACTCATACACATATCAATCATTCCGACGTGAATTGAGAACCGAATATTTGAATGTGTGATAGTGGTATATTTGGTCATAGTAAAAGTGATCAGGTTAGACCACTGACTGAATAATAAACTGATATAAGAGATTTGGATGGAATAATCTGGTGCGGAAATTGGCCTAAAAATAAATGGATGCCTTTAGACACCAATTTTGTTTGAATTTAGTTGCTTTCAAATGTAACATTTCTACAAAAGGCCTGGTTATTTGATGTCTTATTTATGCTGTACACACGTCAACAATGTTTGTGACCCTTTTGTCTGGGGCCAATAGCTCTTTACTTTTCACAATTGCGGTAGCTCTTAAAGTTTTACAGACGATCTAGGACTGGCATTTCTTGGTGTTTAAGATGTATATACAGTAATTCGAGTCTTGAAAGACCACCTGTTTCCTACAGCCACTTTGGGTCCACCCAAAGTGTGGTCTGTCAAGACAGGGACCACTGTATATGCCATTTATACCTCCTACCAAATACTTGAAGAGCAAGTTTCACCTTACATTTTTAGTGCCTCTTGGACAGCATCTTCAAGTGAAAATCAACACCAGAAAAGGTGTACTGGAGCAAAATTATTAGCTGTAATGGTGTAGCAGGACCCCTGCTTTAGCCCCTCAAGACACATAAGACCCAAGAGAAGATAAGTATTTGTGGTTCCAGCCATACATCTACACTTTAACGAGAAAAATATTGAAACACTGGAAAGTTTTGTTTAGTATATGATCCTGCAGCCTCTGGACCATCATAGTCTTTTTTTTTTCTATATAATCAGATATTCCTTTTACATTTCTGGCTGTCGGGATTCCAGGCTTGCACAGGTTAGATACAAATACTGTTTTGAGTTTGGGTGTTATTGTATCAAAGCACACGAGCCTTGGAGACTGACGCTAAGACGGATAAGGCAGATATTACAGCTTGTGCAGGCAACAGGTGATTAACTGACAGTTTTCAATGTGGACTATTTATAGGTATATTTGGGTTCTTAAGTAAATGGATTTTCAAATTGTGCAGCCACTTACAGAGCAGAGTGAGGAACAGGCGATTGGAGGCAACGAGGCATTGAATTCAAAGTACCATGTAAATAAGTGCATTGCTCCCATTGCCTCATTGATTTAACTCATTCCATGCCAGTCCCTGATGTTTCCGTATATTCACCTAGATGTAAGACGACATTTAAATATTTAAATTCTTCGTGAAAAGAGCTTTCGTTCAAGTACCAATATGCCTATAGTCTTAGGTCAGTGGTTCTGGCCCTGCCTGGCAAGTCATGTTGCAGCTGCCGCAAGGGCAGTTGCAGCATGACTTGCCAGGCAGTGCCAGAACCACTGACTTAAGACAACTGCCCTTGCGGCAGCTGTAGCATGACTTGCCAGGCAGTGCCAGAACCACTGACCGAGGCCTGTGATCATGGTATGGAATGAGTTAAAACCTCTTTTGTTTGTCCTTATCACTTCACTCTTTAGCTCTAACCAGGAATAGTACTACATTGAGCAAACAGCTTTCCTCGCCGCAAGCTGGGCGCTTAGCACCCAGGCCATGCCGAGGAAAGCTATTGATTATTGGCATGTTATCCTGGTGAGTCCTTTTAAAATGTTTAACTTTTTCTTTAAAACGGACATTTTGTTTAATAAAATGGACCAAATAGGCGACATTTGAAAATACCTGTAGCAGTAGACCGGTTTGATCGGAGAAAATGTCACTGCCTTCTGGATATAATGAGAGTGCACCAACAGCTTTCTTTGGGCTAAATACAACGCAATAAAAGTTGTTGACCTGAATTATACTATCTTAATCGTTCTAATCGACATTTCTCATTCAAAATAGGTTCCATTAACGAATATTTAAACGAAAGCATTCAGTCAGACAATAAATCATGTCCAGACGCTTTCTGGTGGGATGATTCACGGGTACCGGTCATAAAACTGGCCTAGCTTGTATATAAAGAGCTGTCCTTTGATTAATATAAATTTTAGCAGACGACGCATGAGCACCTGGAGTCTGACACGACGAATGGTATTGATGGCAATAAAGTATAATATTCATTTTTCACACTCCGTAACCACCCTTCTCTACCAGCATCAGTGGTCATGAAGTGAATGCCACATCACAATTGCCTCTGAATCGACGAAGATGGCTCAGCAATTGTTGGATATCTTGTCTCAAGAAAATGTTTGGGTTGGAGAAGTCACTGTCTAAAAAACCCCCGTGAAGCTTCTACTATGACTTGTGTGAACTTTATTCTAACTATTGCATGACTCGCGTAAAACAAGATACCCAGGGACGTTATGGAAGGGAGCAAGATGGGATTAGCAAACAACACGTCCGTCTGCTATGATGGACAAAATCCTTTTTCTTTTCTTCACGCGTTTATATACACCTACTCTACCTACATTTTTCAACATACCATACAAAGAAAGCATGTGTCATAAAACATGCCGTCCTTATCGATCAAGTCCCTGTTTTAGTACTTCTTCTTGGCACAATATTTTCACAAAGAACTGTCTCAAAATATTATGTCGATGTTTTAGGATATTTTCTGTTCAATTACTGATTTTTGGCAAAGTATGATAAACACATGATTAAAACGCGCGTTCTTTCTTGGCAAAGAACTTCGCATGACGGTGATGAGGACAAGGACGAAAGTGCTACGCGGTAGCAATGATACCCTGTTGGGAATGTGGAAAATATTCAGCTTACATCAGTCTGCATTACAGGCCTTTGAAATGTTGGCTGCTTCCCCCTTCATTTCAACTTGATCGTTCACGAAAAATATTGATTAAATTCATAACAAACGACACAAATAAAACTATAATATTAACAAACACTTTCCAAAAGGGAAGGCGCATTGAGATCTTCCAGGAAGTAAGCAAACTGTCACAGAGCAGGCGTCAGGAAAGATAGTTTTGTTCGTTTCGTCTTAAAATGTGTTACATGAAGGGAGAAAGAAAATATTTCATAATTTCCGTTTAACGCGACTGGTCAGAAACAACAAAGTAGCTCTTGTTTAATGGATCAGTAGGGCCAGAGAGGAGTGTGTGCCTGTGCTCTGGTGCGGCTGCCCTTACAACATCATTGCTGAAGGCGTGTTGTGACGGCCGCGTTGTCACGGTGCAGCCGCAAATCCCAAGCTGAAAATTTCAATCACTTTTTTGGATGAAGAATATCTGTATGGGCCCTATCTCATGCAGTAAAATGGAGAAAGGGTCGACTGCAGGTGATTACTTTGGACTCGAGAGGTTGTTATACTTTCCACAGGTCCATATAACATCATTGCACTCTCTTTCTTTCTCAACATTGATGGCTGATCATCCACAAAAGCCAGGAATACCACTAATAGTACCGTGCAAATTAATTGCCTTAGTATATTATGCAGTGGAATCTCCGAATTAAAACATCCTAACTAATGAAATGAAAAATAAGTTATTGATAGCGTGTGGGCATAATTGGGATAAATATTCTTCACCCACCCACCCACCCCCACTCCCAGAAAAAAACAAACAAAAAAAAAAAAAAAAAAAAAAACAAGACAAACAAACAAACAAAAACGGGACTGTAAAGTGATGATCTTAATGTAGAACTAATTTCTTTATGGAAGTAGTTTTAATTGGAGTTTATACTGTGTCTTTTGAAGAACATAATGCAGGCCACCACAATATCATAGAGACGACATCTAGCGGCAGATGGATCATTGCGGTTGTTTCTGTTACGAGCTTCCTTTAACTCGTCGAATGCCAAACGTTATTCCATTCGTGGTTACGTCATTCCATCCGCGGCTGTGCTAACAAAGAGCGTTCATGCCTATATAACATTTTAGTGGTATACCGTTCGGTTTCAAAAACTGATTTAACCTTAGTATAAGTATGTAGTTTTGGTTAAGACTCATTAGATACTCTCCATTCTTCGGCTTTATTACAAATAAATATCAAACGCGCTCAATATCATCCACCATTTCACGTTAAAAATAGTTTCATAATCAAGATCAAAATAATCTGGACATTTTTGTAAATCAACTGATACCACTGGAACAGTCTTACGTAAAAAAAATCTTAGGGAATCTATCATGTCCCATGCAAAGAAGACGATCCAAATACTGCACACTCCCACACAGACCTTGTGATATATACATGCAAATGTCCAACCTGAATCACTACCTTATTCTGGTATTGGTCTCTAGAAGTGCACGCTCAAAGAAGGAGACAAACGTGGTATGCCGCCTCCACGCATTTCCTTCCTGGTTATGCTGGCTATGTGGTGAATTTTATCTAGCAGAGTTAATTCTTGATATCGACACATATCTGAAAAATAGTCTACAATAGATACGACAACGGACACAGTAATGTTTTGCAAAGCACATATTTTTTAAGAATTCAAATTTTGATGATTTACCTTAAGTGGCCCTGCAGCTTGTGAAAAGGTATCATTTCTCTTTTGAAAATCTAGATATTCATTAAAGTAAAACCTAAGTATTTAGACATCCCACTACATCTCAAAGGTTACTATCCATAGCAAAAATATAATTTGTTTCACGCCTACGTTTTGCTGCAAAACAGTCTGTATTAGTTTTCAAAGATTGATTCTTATTGGTCACTAAATAGTCTGTATACATTAACACAGACAAAACAAACTGGTCGAAGTCTATACTTAAACCTAGCTTAGAAATTTCGATGACAAGATCATTTGTGCAAATAAGGTTGGAGGTCAAGAATCTTGTCTTATCCCGTTAACCGTTTCAAACCGATATAAATGTGTATTTTTCCCAACTTTATATAGGCATGTATCTCAGTGTATAAAACATTAGCTGCTCCTTATACCTTTCCATTGACAACATATTACAAATTACAAAACTAGATATACCTTCAACGCAAGCGTTGACTGAAGGATCCGCCATTTGCCCAAATTAGGTCATAGTTACACCAAAATCGAACGAAATCATCTTGCTAGGTAAGGTAAGCATGTTATCAAATTTGAGCAAAATACATGGAGGCATTTTGTAGATATCGAGGTAACTAAATTGTGCATATCCAGACGGACATCCGGAAGGACGGACGGACAACCCGAAAACAGAAAGGGTCCCCCCTATGGGGCACACCCTTAATAATAAGCCTCTGTTTATGTAATCCAATGCTTTCTCAAACCCAGCATACGTAGGTATCCAGGCAAGATCAATGTTTTCGAAGGCCATGCAATTTATCTCATCGGCAAAGTTGTTCATTTTTTCGCCAAAATTTAGTCGTAATCAGACCAATATAGACTGACGAACTTGTTGACAAATAGCTTTAAGTAACAGAAATGTAGGCATACTTTTTGTGATGATTTTGGTGCTTAGGCAATAATAACTGGACACATAGAGGGTACTTTGCCATATTTCATATTTAACGAGTAAACAAAAGCACAAAGAAGTCTGTTCAAACGGTGATACCTTTAGAAATATGTCCCATAATTGGCCACTATAAAAAGGGGACAGTACATGTACTTTTAAAAAATTTACTCTAAATTGATTGCCTTCAAAAAATCTTAAACCTGCATACAAAAGCACCATTTTTCCCAACTAATATTATCTTCCTCACAAAGTTTACTGCCTATTACATTCCCTATATTTGTAACACCAGTTAAATTGAATATCTGTTTGCGTCCCTTTTCAGCATAATTAAACGTAACTGAATTTTCAGTGCAAAAATCACTGCATACATTAACCATGTCCTAGAGTCCAGTGAAAGAAGGACTCAGTAATGATAAATCATCGGAGTATATAACACACAACCAAAATATTAATTACCGATATAACAACCATAATAACACAGTATTTAAGTGTAATAATTAAATTACTCATGCAAACTATGAACAAAATCAAAAGAATCAGACCGCCTTGACGGATAACTTTAGTCCCCTAAAAGGCATCACAGCTACATAAGGTCAAATTAACACTAATAATTTGATTTTAATATTCGTTAAACCCAATAAGTTGACAAAAGGCACTGGATTTAGTCCCCCCCTCCCCCCCCCCCCAATAAGTTTGACTTATTCATCCGGCATATACCCATAAAGGTTTCATTATTCTTATAATACTGTACTTTGCTTTTGTCGTTAATGAACACGAATATATACTGTACTTTTCTTTTGTCGTTAATGAACACGAATATATACTGTACTTTTTCTTTTGTCGTTAATGAACACGAATATATACTGTACTTTTCTTTTGTCGTTAATGAACACGAAGTAGTATACTCTTTCTTGCACACTGCAAGTCATATAACAGTAGAGAATTACCCTTTTTGTTTACCAGCATGGTCTCCATTGTCTCTGCCGTACAAAAACAAGACAAATCCCTCAGTATTGTTGCTTGAAAAAAGCAGATCTTTTACAGACTCTCAATATATTGACACATGTTTTGAACAAGTACATGTAGATAACAGACGAGTGAAAACAGTCTTATGATTGACAGAATCAGGTCTCTTCTTATATCAAATGCAGCTCTA
Organism: Hermodice carunculata; assembly: GCA_964020975.1. Classification (NCBI taxonomy): domain Eukaryota; kingdom Metazoa; phylum Annelida; class Polychaeta; order Eunicida; family Amphinomidae; genus Hermodice; species Hermodice carunculata. The sequence continues at coordinate 97,085,396 of OZ026616.1, read as the reverse complement.
TTTGTGGGTTTGCCACAACTGCTCCAGATACTATGTCAAACCCGATGCATTTAAACAAGATTGAATTATATGATCACAGACACTAGCTATGTATCAGAGACGATCAACATTATAACAAGCAAGTACATCACAATTCAATTTTTCTTCAGGGATAACATAATTTCTGATCGTTTATCCAAGGCGGTTATAAAATAATTATGAGTATTGTCAAACGCTTTCTAATTGGCAATTCGAGACTTTACCACAGTTTCCTCAGATATAATTGTCAGATGCTTTATAATGGTAGTAGATTGCTTCATTACAGTATCCTCAAACATCTTTCTTTCTTATTGCAAACTGTTTTTATTTAGGCCGATGTGAAGACACGTTTTTACGGCTCCATGATACAAGTGAAGAAAGAATGCTACACACACACACACACACATACATACATACATACATACATACATATATATATATATATATTTGCTGATAATAAAAATGATTCTTTAATGCATTCACTTAAGAAGGTAAGGACTAATTCCAAACAACATCACATTCGCCCTCACACTTTCCGTATATAATATTTGTCTAAGCATCTACAGAGATATGGCATACCTTAAATTATCTTTATGAAGGTCAGACGAAACAGATTGCATAGTATATATAAGGCGCCATTGTTCCTGAGAGCACATAAAATCAACTTCAGACTTCTCTACCACGCGTCTGATGTAAAGTCCCTTCTTCCAGTATTATGACCCAGTGTATTCGGCGGTTGACACCTTCCAGACCAGGTACCCTGGTTTCTGCTTATATCCATGCCTGGTTCTCTCTGCAGAGTGACTTGTGTACGAGGGTCTTTACAGGTAGTGTTACATTTTGCAATATGTTATGATACGTGACAAGATGTGGTATCTGATATGAGACTATAAGATTTTAAGCGTTCATCTGATGTCCAATTCAGCATTCTTGCCTGTATAATTTTCCCCAAGAGCCTGTATTTGCGAGCAAAGCGAACGGTCAAGAGACGTTATAGCTTGAAACATTTTGGCAATGGCAATTCCGAAGCGGCACATGATGATCTTGGTATCCCAAATAGAAATATACAGAGCAGTGGTCAACTGGGTAACACACGACAAACATTTTGCCTGACTAATGTAGACAGTAACATAAAAATGACGAATATGCTGAATTAATCTGTTTCTGAATGGAAAACCTGAATCCTCTCCAGGCGGATACTGGCTGTTGTTATATAATAATAGCAATTTACTCGCATTCTGGTTTATAACATCCTGCTCTTCCCCTTATTTTGTTGCGGTATTTCCTTATGAGCGCCGTTGGATACTCCACGGCCATCATGAGGACGATTTAACGGCTACATTAATATGTATCAAGATATGATCAAACGCATATATATGTATGTATGTATACATATATATGCACATATACATATACATATATGTAAATATACATTCACACACACACACACACACACACACACACACACACACATATATATATATATATATATATATATATATATATATATATATATATATACATATATGTGTGAGAGCCCATATAAGCTTATGCGAAGTTCGTAGTAGCATAAATTACAACCACTTGCTCAATAGTCATGCCAATAAGATGAATGACTATTGCATAACGTTTATGTTCTCATCTTTTTTAACTTTAAGCGAAAATTTTATCGTCTGTTAGGAATCGTGTAGTGGATTTTCGGTTTAGATGCAAAATTACCTTTCTGAGATACCTGTCACTTACCTTAATCCAAAAGGTCTCTCAGACGTAGCGAACATAAGAGATGATCTGTATGTTCTTGTTCTGATACTAATTCCTCTAGGAAAGAAAATAACATCCTCCGTTGTTCCGGAGGATATCAAAACAATGTCTGGATCAGATTCCCTTGCAATGAGCACGGAACTCATTTTGTCCACATCGGCCATAGAGGCCCATTGTCTTGACCTGAAAGTGCTCCACGTTTTATATTCCAGCAGTTCTATTTGGTCAAGAAAAATGATCTTCAAATGTGACCTGAAAGCCCTGGATGTCGGCAGACAGAGTTTTGTGATCAACCAGATTGCTGTCTAACAGATCTCCAACCAGGACACATTATTTCCTATGTGCGCCCCAATTGTCTGATGAAGGAGAAGCCAGGAAAATTAATTACATGTAACAATTTCATGATAAAGATGAAATGTTCTCTAACCAACTGACCACCAGCTTGACTCGAGTGAAACTACTGCCTGTGATGTGAAGCCAAAGATATAAGCAAGGTAAAGATCCCCTAATCATTCTCAACATGTTCACCGAAATATATATTAGGGAGGCCACATTGTACAACCGCATCGATTTTTTTCTCCCTTTATTATTTTGAGTACCTGCAGGGTTTGGCTACATCGCCATCATGATTAGTTCAGAAGCCCAAATACCTATCAATTATGCTGACTGGTGTCCATAGTTCTGCATGACACATTTGTATTTCACTGAAGTCGATGAACTTTGTCAAACAGAACAGAGGACGAAAAAAATAAAATAGAAGCACGGCTAAGGTTTTGATACAAATTTATGACACTGGAAAATTCCGCAAAAAATAAAGGAGCAACTTGATACAAAATGGAGGAGAGCGCACAATATGTTGTCACAGAGATTTGAAATATTTCTCTCTCACATAATCGCAACATTAACCCATTCTCTGGGACCAAGACACAAGTGTTTTAAAATGAGACGTTGAACACTTACGTCATGATCTGAGAAAAGCGAAAATATAAACATCTTGTAGCATTTATACTCCTAAGCTGAAAACTTGTCCAATTTCCCCAGTTTCATTACCCTGTATTGATCTTCGGTTCAAATCAACTTTTATACAATGAAAGTAATTCCCAGGACAAGTATTGCCATGGTCCTTCTCCCAAAACGATCGGAAATGTTTCTTATTATTATTATAAATATTATTTCTTTACGATATGGAGACAAAGCAGAATCTTTGATGAGGTGACCATATGTTAATATGCATCAAGCAGGAACTCTTCCCGTAGAGCAATTTTACTCATAAGTCATGTAAAAGGTGTAAACGTAGACAATACTATTTCTTAATGTGACAATTACCAAATAGAGGAAAGATAATGAAGTTAATATACTCCATAATGCGCCAATTTTAGATTCGTCTTTTCGTATTTAAACAGACTTAAACGTTTAGGTTTTTTAGATAAATAAAACATGCAAAATCTATTTGTATACAAGCCAAAAGTTTTCGAGTTCTCCACTTTTGACTTTCCAAAACTAATTGCGATATACAGAAAGTGTGTTTTGTTGATTTGAACAGTTGCACAGCAAATACAGTTGATATACACATCTGAATTGTGCATTTATTTTTCCTTGAATACGGCTACCATCCAACGACAACAGCATAGATGATTTCGAGTAGCATACAAAGAAACTATCTGCATATAAAATACAACAACATAAAATATGTATAACGTCACAACGACATTATTATATGTCATTTCTGATGACAAATCACATTTCCATGCATGTGGAAATTATACATTCAAAATGTTCATTGTGTGACTTACTCTGCGTATCCATCCTATGCTGGTCGACCAAATGAATTTGGACAAAGACAGCCTGGTCCCTTGGGATGTGCACGACAAGCCCAGTGCCTTTTATGTGACTCTAGCTAGCCAGCCACAAAGACGTCCGGACTCACGCGCATAAACTGTAAGCTTTCCTAGAACCTGGAGTGTCACTACGGCCTATGTCTAGAGAAATATCAACGAACACCCTGCTAACCACAGGGAGTGCACAGAGTGCCCCAGACTGCAGCATCTTCTAGCTGTGCCAATGCGAGATAGATGAATCTTGAGCCATATCCGACCATATCCATAGTGACTTAGTACCATTGACAATATTGATGCAAAGGCATGGCGAGATAAAGAGTTCTGTGATTGATAGGCACAAAATTTAAGAATCCTGGTTCTCGCCCTCACAATTTCATTTAAGTCTGTAAAGCACCAGCCAACAGCACCAGCTAACTGAGGAGATGCTACTGGAATTTGTCGGGTTGGGGGATGGCATATTCAGCAAGTTTGCATGACCAAAAGAAAACCTCGCCTTTGGGATAAGGTGGATCGGCAAGACGCCTGTAAATTCTAACATACATTGGCTTCTTGTCCATCTGACACTCTGCTTAACCACTCAGAGAAATGCATGGAAGCCCCCAAAAACATAACCTGGAACAAGATGCTTGTGTAGTTGTTAGGAAACTGCAGAGACAAGGCGTCGTTTAGTGCATAACGCATGTGTTCCTTGATTAGATGGGAGGGTCATTTTACTTTGGGTGAGTATTCGGAACACAGCCAGTACACTTATTCTAGCGGATGAATCTGCCAAGTCCAAATATGCAAAGGGAATGAACAATGTTATTTTCCGAAAGTGTTAGCCTGTGCCATAACAATCAATAGGAAGGTTTGCAGAGAGGTCCCAAGTTTTATTGTTTGTTGTCTGTGTTACTGTGGCAAGTACAATGACAAAGCAGGCCAACCCAGCAGACACTCAATAAATACAGTGACCTCTCCAAATAAAAACAAATAGCCATACACACATTCATAACAGCAAGGGAGGCTTTAAGAATTACGTCCATTCTGGCTTGAACAAGGCTTCAGGCAATAGGTAGACAGGAACCTACTCTGCTTTGAGAACTCCTTCAGTTAATGAGCTTCTGTTTTCAAAAAGGGGACATCTGTGCCTAGAAACCACAGGAAGACTTTTGTTAAAATGGTATATACCCTCCCCAAACATGCCTGTCAGATCCTGGGAATTTGTATGAACGGTATAATAAAAAATGATTCGGAAATATATGTCTTGGCATTTGACGAGGAAGCTCTCGACCCGTAGATTTAATACCATAAATTACAAAGTTGAATCACAGCAGGGTTCCCGTGTTTACCGAATGCCCAGTGTGACATAATTTACAGTATATCATTGTTAACTCCCCTGATGTCTTTTGGGACCACACCCAGATGATTTAGTTTCCATCCCGGCGCTTTGCATTTCACTCATGCTGCGCAACTGATGGGGACCAGCATTTGTATTGTTTTCAACTCTGGTGTGGAGCGTCCTACTGTCATTGGTATTCTGATATGTGGGATGGTATTTTGGTAGGTTTGACGGGGGGGGGGGGATTCGTGTGGTAGATACTATGGAGCTTGCACTGTTGCATTTGCTTGCTGAATGTTGTCGGCAAACTCCAGTCTGACCTTCGTGTAGTTGGGGTTTGGCCATTTATCTTTCCCAAATGGTTCTTTCCCCAATAGGAAGTGGAACCACGATTGAGTGCTTGGTTATGTCGAGCCATGTAGAGCCTCATTCTTTACACCACATGGCTAGCCATGTAGAGCCTAATTCTCTACGCCACACTCAAACATTGTCTCGTTTATAAGGCATACCGTTTGTCCTCTTGATTGACAAAACCAGCAATGCTTGCTTTTTGTAGTGGCCCATTGCAACGCAAATAGTTGCACAAATAGTGATAGAAAAAAAAAAACAATTGATACCGATAGTTTTCACGGAAAGGCCCACACGTCGTAAAATAAACTAAAAAGAATTAAAACTAGGAAAGATCAGTGTGTGTGTCTTCAAACCATATTGGTACGCCAATGTACACCTAGTCCATACAACAGTAGTAGAAGTTGGAATGGCATCTCTATCTATTATAGCTTTGAAGTTATTCAACATTCAAAATTTCTAATGGTGCTATTTAGCATAATTTAAATTGCTACAACTTTTATTTTTAATTCATTAGGTGCGCAATGGTCAAAAACCCCTGGTAGAAGTTGGAATGATATCTCTAACTATTATAGATGTTGAAGATGTTCAAGATTGAAAATTTCGAATACTGCTACACATTAACATAATTTAAATTGCTACAACTTTTGTTTTAGATTCATTACATGCGCAAGTGTCAACAACTCCCTAGTAGAAGTTGAAATGACATCTCTATCTATAATAGTTTTGAAGATATTCAAGTTTTAAAATTTTCATTGCTCCTAATTAGCATAATTCAAATTGCTACAACTTTTATTTAAAATTCATTAGATGCGCACTGGTCAATAACCCCCAAGGAGAGGTTAGAATGATTTGTCTATCTATTATACTTTTGAAGATATTTAAGACTTAAAATTTCAAATGCCCCTTATTGGCATAATTTTAAACATCTTCATTCCTCTGTATAAAACGGTCAAACTCCTTATATGGACGTACAATCTTGCAAAGTGTGGAGTTTCTATGTATAATAATGTCCGAGAAAAGTGTCGGGCAAATTTGCTGGTAAAGAAGAAAGAAGGAAGAAAGAAAGAAAGAAAGAAAGAAAGAAAGAAAGAAAGAAAGAAAGAAAGAAAGAAAGAAAGAAAGAAAGAAAGAAAGAAAAGAGTGTGTTGACACACACACTTCAATAAGAACAAAAAAAGTGCGTTCTTGCCCCTGTTTCATATGTTTCACTCCGCACTTCTTACAATTCATCGACAGACCAGCAGTTCTCCAAGGTTTTGGAACATTTTGTTCATGTGACCACTATTGTCAAGGTCGGTTGGCCATTCAAAATCATGACCTTGGATACTTTTGGCCACAATGTTGATTTAATAGATGACTTTCGATGATATCAGCTACAACTTTGATTCGGAATTAGATGACTTTTTGTTGACAAGATTTTATCTACTCAGAGCACTTTTTGAATTCACATTACATTTTAGTACCATTTCGCGTTCGTGTATGCTTCAATATTCATGTGGGTTGACAAATTAATTCTAATATTCGGATTGTGGAAAATATCCTTGAGTTTAATTACCCATCTCTTACTGTTCCATTCAGTAGCAGGTGCTACTTACTTTTCCACACATGAAAGGGCAGGACCGTAGCCTCCGGGTCCGACCGGTCCGACCGGTCCGCCTGGGTCTGACCAACTTTCTGCTTTAAAAATTCTATAGACTAGATCCCGGGGTCCGACGGATCCGCGAGGCAGGCACTTCGTCGCGTCGGTTCAGAACGAAGAATTATTTATACCACTTTCACACTATAAAAAATCACCGCATTTTATTGGCACAAAATCCAAGTGTACCGTTCAGACTTCATACGCTTTCTCCTACTTTCGAATAAAATTAGAATGTTCTCATCGGGAAAAGATCCTTGTGGGGTATTTGGATTTTATGCTATTCTATGTCAGCATCCGTACATATTCAGGTGGGCACTGCTATACATGGCATAAATCTTTGTTTGGACAAAGTTACTACATTTACTCTATAGTGATACAAAGTATTTGTTTTTATTTGGAGCCATATACACTTATGAATTTTATAAAAATTGATGATATCGAGCATCTGATCATTGAATACTTTAGTTTGAAAGTTTACGTCAGGTGCAACAGTGAAACACGTACAAATGTTTGTTTTTGACTGCTCATGTTTCAAACTTTAACCAGCGCCAACACCACACTGACTAGTGAACATCAATATGTTAAAATAAAACACACACACACACACACACACACACACACACACACACACAAATATAGATAAGGAATTCCAGCATCTGATCATTGGATATGTCAGTCTATAAACTTGTTCACTGTAGCTCTAAATATAAATATATCACACACAAGCAAACAGCATTTCCCCTGATTGTAAATTTCAAAATTGCAGCAAATCTACATAATTAGCACCACACCAAACAACATGTATACATGCTACTGATATAAAATGGTTAAATACAAAATGAAGATTCCATGAACGGTTAAAAGATAATTATATACTTAATTTGTGCCATGACCTCCATCGCTCTATCAAGGAATATGTCACTCTGCAGTGGCTTTTTTATACAAAATACCATAATGATGCATAAACACAAAATTATGTGTGACTCTTTCTGTTTCAAAATTAATCCAGTACCACTCTAGACTAGCGAGTGTTAAAATATTTCTATAAAATCGTCTACTGCTATAAAAGAAGATAAAAATAAAAGAACCTAAGCTACAATGAATGCGTATCCATCAATAATGTGTACTTGACCAGTATTCTCATCTGACCCCCCCCCCCCAAAAAAAAATCATATATTATTACTATCATGAAATACATTTTCTGTAAAGCACATGCATCTAAAAGTAGCATTGGTTGGTTTTATATGGCCAATCTCTGACTGGTAAATTGAGTTCAATTGACCATTTGTTTCCACATTTCAGAGGCAGAATATTTGTTAAACTGCATGATCAAGAATGGAAACTTAAGAGCATTCTTTCTTTCTTTCACAAACTTCTGTCACAACTATATCTACAGAAAGAGGTTCGGATCATCTTTCTCGATATATATATATATATATATATATATATAAAGCCTTCGATCGCGTTTGGCACAATACTCTGTTCCATAGATTGGTGGCATATTCGATTCTTTGCTTCATTTGGGTTAAAAAATTGTTTGGTTCATCGCCAATGGCGCGTTGTAATACATGTGCATGTCAGACATCTGAGCGGAGCACCATAAATGCTGGTGTGCCCAAGGGTTCTCTACTAGGGCCACTTTAATACCATATCCATGAAACTTACTAAACACTCATTGTTTGAAAACTTGAAACATAGTTTATAAATAGGGATCCTAGAAATGAAATGCTTCGTTCCTTATACCTTTAATGCAATACAGTTGAGTTGCCTATGACGTCTTCACTCAGGTGGCTAGGTTGAAACTGGAATTGATTCAGTTTGATGTTGCCAGTGTTAAATCTGACACCACGCAGAATACGCCTAATGCTTACATTGTTATATTGGCTGTGTGAGATCCTCTTCCAGCAGTTTATGCTTCACAGAAATCCTACTATAGCATTGTACTTGGTCCTATGGTGTTTGGTCAGTCCTGTCCATTATTTTTCCACAAAGCGGCTTAGTTAAGAGCCTCGCTCTTCTCCTCAATTGTCTTCATTGAATAATTACATTTAAACCAACGGTCGTTGGGACCGGAGGAATAGGACTTCCATTGGCTAAAAGATTTCGGGTATTGGTGATATGGAAGAGTTTTAGACATTTAACCTTTTCAGATGAATATAATCATGCCCATATGACCATATCAGCTCAAAGTAAAAGTCGCTGATCATGACAATTCATCATCAACGTACGCAGTTTTGCCAATAATTCCACTCCTTGTCGCTTTGCAGCATGGTGCTTTGCTCAAAAGATGATGTTATTACACAACATTGTATAATTTGCATAAGATCTGTATATGTGGTCAGGAACATTTAGTTACTTCAAGTGTTTTATAGATCTCCCGTCCCGGGTTATTTTCTACGTTGATTAGTTAAACATTTGGGGTGGTTTTAAGTTGTGCCAATATGTCGAATTCGGTAAGTCTTGATGTGACCTTTAAATTTCCGCCACATTTTAAAACTGCAATGCACTGTATCCACTCCACCCAAGCATGCGCAGCACAGTTAATAAGAGACTAGAATATTAGTAAAAAGTATAGAATAAAACGTATCTATCCAGTGACAGGTACACCACTTCGTTCCATATGTGATGTATCGTACCTGTGCAAACATTGCAACTATATATATATATATATATATATATATATATATATATATATATATATATATATATATATATATATATATACAAAGTAATAGGGTTTATGCCTGAAACGTAAACGGCGTTGCCGAAACATTTCCATCGATTTAATCAGGTTGATTAAGGTGGTATCGTTCAATTTAATTTTGGCCATGGACCGGATGATTGAGGCCCAGTGGAGTCGAATGGTCATTAATCTGCACCTGCGCAGCCTTTTAGAAACTTGTCAACGCATTGCATTATCCACATATAATTTTCCATGGATTAGAGGACGTACAAAGGGCACAAGAAGAATACACAACAGCAAAGCTTTCTCTGTTCCTACAAAGTATAATTTTACTTGCAAGATGGAATGCCATCTCTGATAAACTTTTGAAAAGTTTCAAAATTTCAGTTTAGAAAAACTTATAGCACAACGTAAAATGCTATGGTGTTTTTGTTTAACATTCATAAGATGAACAATGTTCAATTGAATACAAGTAAATGTACATGAAGAAGTTAGAATCGTGTTCCGGCCTTTCGTTTGAAGATATGCCGCATTTAAACTTTAAAGTTTAGAAGTATTATTAGTAATTGTTGTTAATTGCCCTTTGGAGCCGCTGCCAATTTCGGGAGTTTCACTTTGTGTAGGTAGCTAGCAGGCTGAGATTTGACGTTTGACAGTATGATTGGCAAACTGCAGCACAGGTAGGCATCTGTTAATGGTGGCTTAGTTTCACCCTTCATTCACATAGGCCTGACAGGCAACAGTACAGCAAACTCGAAGCAGACAACAACAGCTAGTTTGGCCACAGAAAGGTTCCAACTGACAAGGATTATTTTGTTTCCCATTCCTTTAGTTCGCCAAGTCAAGCAGTTGTAGTTAGTAAATGTGTAAAATGGTTGTAACATTCGTGACGAAGTTTATCTTGATTGTTGGGAGGGTTGTGCTCCACGTGGGCAAAAGCTGCATTTTTCGTGAGCGGCTGGAACAATTAAGCTCAATAAAATTTGGTCCTGAAACAAGTATACTGTATATCTGCCACATGTTAATGAAAGTTTGATACTGTAGTATTTACGGATGAAATTAATTTACTCTGTTCTGGTATGAAGTGTCATCCATCTCCAGGCCCTGATGGAATCCTGGCTGTTTCATTTTCACTATGGTATTTCGCCTTTGTTGAGGAACCATCCAGCTGCGTAGCACTCGGATTTTTGTTCTCTTGGAATATGTACACATGTAGGTCCACCCGCATCAAAGGAGCACCGAAAATATATATGTTTTGTGACCACGGAACTACAACACTGTTACCATGTTAACGTTGGTCAAACCGTCTCTGATGATGACTTTGATCCATTTCATACATATTTTGTTTTCTTTTCACACGATCATCTTCTTTCTTTTAATAGATATGTGGAATTGGGACCATTTGTTTTTTATATGTATTTTTGCTTATGTTTACCTCTTTCGCTTTCGTCCGAAATTTGCATTACAGTAGTCTCTCATTTGAGAGGGCACTCCAATTAAAGACCACCACCCTCTTCAGGGCACATTTATCAGACCCCAAGAGCTATGTTGTTCGTGTCCTTTAACCACCATTGGGAGACCACCTGCTCTACGTGACCACTTTTTGACCTGCCTTAGGGATAGTCTCTCAAAAGAAGTACCATTCCATTGTATTTGGTATTCTTTGAGCAAAGAGCCACAAACGACATTCATGCATTGATTATTTGTCTTTCGTTAGATGTTTGAAAAGCGTCCATCTATCTGTCTGTCTGTCGATCCGCCCGTTCGTCTGTCCAATAGCCTGTCCGTCAGTCTGTCTATTCGTTACCTTATTAATTTTTCAGGACCTGTCTAAATCTGGCCAAAGCAACAAAAAATATGATTTATGAACGCGAATAATTCTGGGTCTTTAAAAGAAATTATTTAAAATCGATAGGGTATGATTTAAATTTAAGTGATATATTGTTTAAACATTTAACATGATCGGGTCACGTTTTGAACTTCGAGACATAGAAATAAAATACGAACATCTTTGTCAGAGACATACAACTCTTAACCAACTTCTACATCTAAAACGAAAAAAAGTCGTCTTTATTGTTACCGTTACATTTGAATCATGAACTCAATGGATTATCGTTCTTATAGGCTAAAATGTGTTGTTTTTTATGTCCAGGTTTGGTTGGAACAACAATAGTCCTACGTTCAGTTTTAAAGTCGATTGCGATTTTTAATTGTAACATTTGTACCTTCAATTATTATGAACTGAAACTACCTATGTTGTATAATCAATGGAACAGATGACCTTTAATGCATGTGACTTAACGCATTTTATACAATTTACAAACACGTTGTGGATAAACAAAATGGCGTATATAAACGCTGCCCCTACCATCATCACATCTGAATGTTTACTGTAACTTTATTTACAGAAGAAAGCAACATGATTGCAACAATGATATTTTAGTCCCGAAGTCTTAGTCAATTTATCTTCTCTGAAAGTTCAAAAGTCGTGAAAATATTGGCCCAATGGCACGAATGTGTGTCCTGATAATAATTAATCAACTGTCAATCTTGAGAAGTTGAAAATTGTTGACGGGCGAATGACGGACGGACGGACAGAGGACCATTAGATGTGCTCAGCTGACTAGCAAGTCAGCTAACCTAAAACTATTAAAATACACTCTTAGGACAGTGTGATTATTTTTTTTTATGTTGACCCACACTACCGTACATTTTACATTTCGTCTATAGCAGTTCAAAAGATGCGAATATAAAGCATGCATGTTGAATTGTAAAAGCTTGAAACTCTAATGAACAGGTCGCTTTAACTCTTTCTGTGAAAGTTTAAATAAATCTGAGAGAACTCTAACCCGCAAAAGATGAGTGATGATACCTTGTAATGTAACATAGGGCGCAGTTGTCCGTAGTATTCACTATACACATCTTTCTTTCGTGCGCATGATTAGCAGTATTAAAATTGGTGGTTTTTTTCAAATTTAGACTACAAACGTAACATAAAAATTAAACTATCATCAATGCCAAATGACCGACCAAAGTACAAGGCTTTTCTTTCCATTCTCACTTATTTCTCAAATATTCATCCATTTAGTTTTGAACCACTTTGTTTCAAAATTGAACAAATGTTTTATTATGAAACCTGGATTCTGATATTTTAAAAAAGAGTATCGTTGAGGTTTCATCCTGCCGCATCAAACCTACTCGTTCAAATGAATGGATTTTTTTCAATAAAGCAAACCAACACAAGATTTCACTTGGGATATGCAATCACTAAAATGATGTGTCTTTAAAAAGTTCAACCTCTACGAAACAAGTGATGGGTTGCCCTTTTAGGGTCCGAAAACAGATCTCAATATGATTTCAATGCCATGGCCACCTAGGTATTCCAATTAACCTTGTAAAAATGTACAGTCAACTGCAGACAGAAAAATTCTGTCTGCATGGGATTCATTTTGCTCGCATCAACTCTAATAGTCCGCAGAAATTTACAGAACGTCCAGGAAATCCATCCCTTTTCGTGTATTTCTGCTATCACATACATATGTTGGCGGCCTGTTTGCTCACCTGATGACCCTCGATATTCTTATGTGCTACTATATCAATTTTCTCTCTTTGGGCCATGCGCTAGAGAACGATCTGATGGAGCAATGGCTGAGTGGACCTTTCCGTATAGTGTACATGTTGTATAGGATCGTATTTAATAAATACAAGCGCCGTTTTAACTTTTCAGGATCTATAGCATTATGCATTCTTTGTCTCAGATGCGGCACACATTCCCTTTAATGTTGCACATACCGTAATGTCTGGATACACCACAGTTTAGCTGGGTTATACTCAGATACCCCACAGGCACACAATGTAATTATAACAAAAAAATAACAAACTCCAAAATAAAACTTTTATAAGGGGGGGGGGGCAAAAGTAAAAATACACAACACATGATGCTGTGTATTTTCATTTTTCTTTATTTTTTATTTGTTCCCACAACAATGCATGACATGCAGTGTTGTGGGAAACAGCTGTTTAACTACAGGCCTAGTTTAGTCACAAGATTGATTGATACACGGTAAAAGTCCTTCACATGTGTAGACCCTTAAACTGATTACATGATTCTTGACTTCGTCTGCAATTTCGTATTGACCAAGGGCCTTTTGAAAGCGTTATATCAGGTCCCAACTGGATTCGGTCAATATCATATAGTGATCACTTAAAGTTACCTTATTCACACCTGATCTAGTGTAATTGTTGCTCATACTGGTAAGAATAACATCAACGGTGGTCGAAGTGGTTAAGGTTCCCCTTGAAGGATCAGTAATCAGTTGTTTCATCCATACAATTGCTCAATGTAATGAACAGGATCTTTGGACAAGGTCTCATCCAATTTCTAGTCAAAGTTTAAGTCTGCCAACAAGATAACCTCTTGCTTTTCTGTAAAAGCACATGACAGCCAGTCGAGTAAAGCTTCATTATATTCGACATTGGCACTGGCTGGCCTGTACGCTGAGCATAATAATAAATGGTCGCTTAGGCAGTTTGATTTTAATTTAATACACTTCCACCTCCACCTGCGGCATTTCTGTCACGTCTGAATATTTCAAAACCAGGTATAGCTGTCAAAGAATCAAAAACATATGAATTAAGGCAAGTTTCGTTAACATAGAGCATATTATTAGCATTGACCCAATATCAACTGATTGATCACATCTCATTTAGGATATAAACTTCTGACATCCTCGTGGGATCTTCTTCTAATGGGTGGCAATATAACATTACTTGCCGTTTTAGAACTGGCTGGAATAACGTCTTGTGGGTTTTCACAAAGGTCAGAAAAGTGATAACTGTTGTTAGAGAGCATATTGAATGTAAATTTGGCAAAGGAACAACAAAAGTCTGAAAATTCTCCCTTGAAGGACACCACATCGGATTGTCAGGGGCTCTGAACCTGTTCCGTTAACTAACTCTAAATGTGTCCGATTGATAAGGTAGGATTAGAGCCAGTCTATGGATTCAATGCCCAACGCCTGGAGATTTTTTGGAAGGATGTTATGGTCCACTTTGTCAAACGCCTGTTGACCATTCCTACAAAGATGCCTTTAGATATTTCAGTTCTGATAGAGTCAGTAAGGTGAATTAAACATGAACCGGTTGAATAAGAGCCTCTGAATCCTGATTAGTAGTGATAAAAAATACGGTTCTTGCTAAGGTGACCTTCATCTGGAGTGTATGCAGCTCTTTCCAAAATCTTGGAAATAACTGTGAGAGCGTTCACAGGCCTGTAGTTTCCCACTTGATGTCTGTTGTTTTTCTTATAAAGCAGTTTAACTTTTGCTGTTTTGAGCTCATCTGGGAATGTATATGTGAAGATTGAAAGATTAATTATGCGAGTGATCGGGGTTTTTAAGACTAGCTCCATCTGTCAGAAATTAATGGAGATGTCATATAGTCCTGTACTATTGTAGTTATTTAGGTTACTAATTCTTTGAACACAAAATCTACACCAACTTTCTGAAATTGCAATTTCTTTGGAGCAATATCATTGTAATATTCTTCGAATGCTTCATACTCAGTGTGATAATTTTGGTGAGGGTGGGAAGTTCGTTAACTAGAGATTTAGCAACTTAGGGGAGTGGGGAGGGGACACTTTGCCTGAATCAAAACATAACTGGCCATCCATGTCCAAAATAACATTTGACTGAGACTTAGATTTATGGCTATAACCTAAGGAAATCAGATGTTACTAAAGTTTCCTGGGGTGTATTTCTATTTTCTTTGATTTTACTATGGAAGTACTCAGACTTTGCTTTCGTTAATTCTCCCTGAACTTTATTTCTCAGTTTACAGTATTCTTTGTAAAGTTACTTCTAGGCTCAGAGCATGTAGTATCTTTCATAGACAAGTAGAAGAAATTATCTGTTTTCGCATAAGCTCAAGTAATTCAGTGCTCACCCAATATTCTATGTTCTTACCTTTACCTGTATATCTTTCTTTTGAATCATCTCATCAATGACTTGCATGAAAACGACTTTAAATTGTTTACAAGCAGGGTCAATATTTGTACAGTTCAAAATATGAGTCCAGTCTATTTGACTTATCGTGGTTGCGATTTTTTGCTGTATTGTTTCATGGAATTAACTCTCAGTGTGTTGTACTGGTTAACTTGTACCTTTAACGAGTTTACGCGAACAATAAATTTTAAAAAATGATCACTTAAACGCAGATTGTGGCAGACTGACACAACTTTTCAGTGCTGTTACTAATTACATGGTCAAGTATTGTATTCGATTTACTGGTGACTTTAGCAGGGGCGTTTATACACTGGATCGGTTAAAAAGATCCAATACCCCTTTATATGACTTACGAAGACTACTGTCTTTCTGAGAGAAGCAAATGTTTATATCACATAAAATATATAGCTCACAGTCAGACCGTAACTTGTATAATGTAAAATCAAAGAGTTGCAAAAATCCATTGTCCTTAATGAGGCCGTAGCAGGTACCAATCATAATTGTTTTTGTTTTTTTGTTTTTTGTTTTTTGTTTGTTTGTTTTTTTTTGGGGGGGGGGGCAAAAAATGCTGAAACCCAATCGCTTCTACATGGTGTAGGTTAACATTTGGGAAACTCAATCAATTCTGTCGTGTCGGATTACAATCATGACTATGTAATGACATATTCTGTTTCATTGGATCCAAATCGCAACAATGCCCCGTAGAACGGGCATTATATGGAGAAATTTTTCATTTCAGTTTCTTGCCGATTCAGTCCAGATTGCATCCAGATCTTGTCGAATGTGTCGGTTCACTGTCTGAATCTGATCACTGTCGGATCACATTTCGCAGAATCGGGATGCTGTTGCGACAGTACCCGTCGTTTTTTACCATGCGAAAGGCACAAATCATATCGGAATCGGATTGAGAACGTGATAGTCGGGACGAATTCGGCAGGAAACGGCTGAATCAGGACACTTCCTGAACAATATCTGCTTATTATATACATAGAACTTTATTTTGAGAGGGTGACTCAGTTAGTGTGTGAGACACACTAATCTTCCCTGAGGCCCTGTTAATTTTACAATATATACAGTCAAAGATCAGATGTAAGCAAAATCTCGCATGTACATAAGATGAGTACTGTGTTAAATACATCAATGATAGCATTCAGTCGTGATTAAATAAATATTTTTACGAATTTCCAGCCACGAATCATAGGATCTTGATCAGACTTTTGGCATTTTTTAATCGGGAATAATCATATCAAGGACGGCAGTAAATATCCTGAGTGTGTGACTGAACCTAATGGGTTTAACTTCTGAAACCCGTAGCGTTTTGCCCCATACAAAATGGTCTGAGCTTCTTGGCAAGTTTAAACATGTGTGACAAAAGTCCTTTTGGGGCGGGGGGAGGGGGTTAATAAATAAGTGCATTCCAAGGAGTACTAAAGTCTTAAAGTATACAGGTTTCATCGTAGGGCCATTGTTTATAACGTTTACCATCAGCATGCAATCCCCATTGTTTTTAAGGTTTAGCGCTTTCATGTCACCCTCGTCGTTTTTAACGATTAGCGGCAATTTAACGTTTAGCGGTGACACGTGACCTCAAAAGTTAACCTTTAGCGGCATTTATTACGTTTAAAGATGACAACCTTACCTCCATACGTTAAATTTAACGTTTAGTGGCTGTACACTGCCCCTTCCTGAATAGTGTCAACTGGCAATTAGAAGGGAAAGAACTATGTGCTACTGGTCATTTGGATATTTTGGGCTTCACCTTTTCCAAGGAAGTCTGATACATTGAAAAGAGATCTTCTGCATGCCGGAAATCTATAATTCAGCACGTCATCAACGGCATGTCTTACCCAATTTTATATTCAAATGTAAGCGCTCGAACTCTTGGGAAAAGTTGGGCACATACACACTTAAGAATTAAATATTTACCAGAGCTGATCCATGTCCATCCAGATATTTATCATATTAACAGGCTAATGTGTACTGAAAACTATGAAACAATAATTGTAAGATTATCTCTATTTATTTGGGAAGGATTTAAAGAGTTACAAGATGATTAATTTGGAAGTACCGGTATGCATTTGTATTATCTAAATGAATTCATTTTGCTCGTTTTTTGTATATCTGTTTTCACTTACAAAATTCAAATTAACATTTGTACTATAGGCCGGAGGCCTGGAAATACGGAAATAAAGATTATAAACAAAACAGAAAGTTGGGCCCCTCTCACTGTTACGTGGTCTCCTTGTTTTGAATATATAAATAGTCGCAGATGAAACTTGTTGATGCCCATACAGAGTAAAATTATTAAACATGTGCTTGGGTTTCCCATCGAGGTCTCGTGCTTCATAGTTACTTGAGGTTCTTCCCCTTAAACGAGTTTATATTCATGCTGAAGGCAAGGTCAAGGATTTACCCCGTAAAGCTTTTTCGCTGAATGGTCAGTGTGGTGAGCTATGTCGTTTTATGCTTAGTTTGCACTAGCTGGTTCCACATGCAAGAACACTCCTTTTGACAGAATTGGATCTCTTGGTGTTAATGGCACCAAATTCAGATTTACATGTTATGGTAAGCTTGTATCGACTTTGATGCTTCTCGTACTGTCAATAGTGCTCATGACTGAGTTGTGTAGTGGTGTTATTGAAAGGTTAAAGTACTTGGCACACGATATTTCATAAAAAGTTCAACAAACTGGGATCTCTTGAACACAAACTTGCCAAGTTGCTTGTGAAAGCATTTGAACTTCAAGCTATCGTGTCCCTGAAAGTTTTAGTTACTGTGTTTATCTTTGTGGTTGATGTCCCTGTGTCACGTTTCGTGTCATTCGCTCCTGGATTTTGTCCATGTGCATTTTTTGTTTGTTTAGGTCTGTGACCGCGGTAGCCAGCTATTATGCTAGCTTGGGCTTCCCCGCGGCGGGGAGGGTCAACGCGGGGTGCACAGGTCAAGCGAATCCTCGAGCTGGCGTTTCCCACGATAGGGAGGCCTTCTTGATTTGATACGCGCAACAGACTGCCCATATCGGTAAGCAGCACATGCAGCCCTCGCTGTGTATACAGTTCATATTTATGGGGTATCTAATGTACTTTAGTTTATTACATTTGATTTATTCGACTGGCGTGGCATAATTGTGCTATTTATCAGACGTACTCATTTATTTGTATTTTGTATTTTTAATTAACCCCAGTAACGGGGGATCCTCCTCCTCCTCTTGCTTCTCCTTCTCCTCCCCCACAAAAAGGCAAAACTTCACGTAGAGGTGCCACCATGCTAGTTTGGAGCTTCCAGTTACTGTGGAAGTCCGATGACTACCCCCCCCCCCCCCCCCCAATTTAGTGGTCAAGAAAAAGAGGAAACAAAGAATCTGAAAAACAGACTTGCGCGTGTGGGTGCACAAACATAATGAAATGTACCCCCCCCCCCCCATTTGACCTAAAAGTACATTCAATAACTCTGAACAATATACTTTTTATTCGTCGATTGAATTCACATGACTGTGCACAACAACATAGACAATAGTTAAACGAGCATGGAAAGTTGAACTTCATGGATTCTTAAAAAGTATGACAATACAATTTAGACCACACATGCAAACAATGATCAGCTGGCACAGCTGTAAGTATAACGCAAATATTGCAATGTGTGTATAATGAAAACTTACATGATGTACATTATGTTACGTCACATAATTAGTTTAAGTTCGAGCATTTTTACACGTGGTTAACAATTTTGACACCACACCACACCCCCCCCCCCCCCAAAAAAAAAGAAAGAAAGAAAATGGACCTCAATGGGGAATTTTTGTAAATTTATATCGTATGTGCTTCCACATAATACTTCGTTTTGTGTCTAGTGTGGTCAGCAAAGTTTTATTCAACATACCAACGTTAATGTAGTCATCACAACGGTATCCAGCCTGGGTAGATATAATCTGCATAGTCACTAAAGTTTTCAGCTAATGGTGAGTTCGGTTGTAAGAAGTCTTTATCGTACACAACGATACCCCCGGCCAACCATCCAGCCCACCAGCCAAACGTGCCAGTCGTCATGATGGTGTGATTACATTGGCTCAGTATTGCCATATCTAACCAATATGGTCGTTCCACAGAGAAGGCAACGGGGCTTTTAGTCGAAATTGTGTTTCTTCTGGCCCATGAACTATCATCTGAACAAACTACGAAAAATACGTTTGAAAACTTGGACTCAAAGTATGTGATAGCCCGGTCAAGGTATTGCTTGTTGCTGGCACGGTACCCAAATGCAGCTATCTTTTGATTTGATATTATATCTCCGTGTCTGATATGTATACCTACAAAAACTAAATCTGTAGAATTCTGTAGTTTTCCTTTTTGTACAGCTTTCGTTATAAACTGTTGTGCTGTTTGCAAAATGTGATCTTTGAACTGAAACATGGCTCTTACATCTAATTTTACTTTTTCAAAATACTTCCAAGACTGGAGGAATCCAAGGACTTCTGAATCTAATGTTTTGTTAAGATGCATAAACCTATCATCGTACGCTGATGACCACATTTCGTGTACTTTTGGCCAATTCTTTCCCGGTCGAAAATTTGTACTTACGTTGACATATTTAGGCCTACAGAAGTTAAAAGCGTACAACATCACTGGATGCCTTGGAAATAGAGGAAGCATTCCATTGGCCTGGGCTATACCATAAATAGAAGCAAATTGAAAGAGATTGTTACCAAATCTGCCCTTCAAACGAAAAGTAATATAACCGAGGTCTGATTGGATTTCCTTCTTTACGTGGATCAAAGGGCGCTTAACAGCCTTTCGGAAGCCAATCAAAGCAGATGTTAAGTGCTTATGTTCGTCACAGTAGTTTGTATCATTAAAATTTGATGCTGTTTCCAGACTATCTGGTTTTTGTTTGGTAATTTTGTTGTTATTTCCAATCTCAGTCCTTGTCTTATGAAAAGTTTGTCGAATATATCGAGGTGATCTATTCGTTAAGCTCCGTGTCTGTGCAAGATTAGTCATCGCCCTCAGAATCTTTAATTGGATTCCACAGAGAATCAGCGCTGTCACTGTTACAACGGCTCCAAGTTGCAAAAACTGCCTGAAAGTCTGTCTCATATCTGCAAATAAAAAGGAAAATCGGCTTACCCATCATTGTATTTCTTAAGAATTTAGTAGACTGTAAACATTGTACAAATGACACAAATATATGTACATGAAAAACATCAGGTAATCAGAATTGCCGTTTTGTCCTCAATTATATGTTTTCAAAAGCTAAACTATATGAATAAAGCAGAGCATATCCGTGTATATGTCGTATTTTGAATACCAAATAAGCAAGTAAATAAATAAATAAATAAATAAATAAATAAATAAATAAATAAATAAATAAATAAATAAATAAATAAAGCAAGCAAACATACAAACAAATTTATAATTGAATAAATAGATAGATAGATAGATAGACAGACAGACAGACAGACAGACAGACAGACAGATAGATAGATAGATAGATAGATAGATAGATAGATAGATAGATAGATAGATAGATAGATAGATAGATAGATAGATAGATAGATAGATAGATAAATAAATAAATAAATAATAAGTAAACGTACAGCTATACAGTTTATGTTTTTTTCTAGGCAATTGTGCAATTTTACAAATTTATAAGATTTCAAACTATTATCTTCAGCATAGGTATACTGTTGACTGCACGTTTTGAAAATAATGCGAGGACCTCCTGCAAGAGGCAAATACCATGAAATTAATATTCTTACTCGCCATCGTACAAATTGTTGTTCTCAAGTAAATTATACATGACTGCTTGGTGATCGGGAAGGGGTATGTGGGTACTTAACATCAAAAAGGGTAGAAAGACTACCTGGATGCCTTGATCCCTATATTCTACATACACTGTTTGCCGAAAACTAGAGGGTAATAATGTTACATTTTGCTGAAAAGTGGGGTCACCATTCTGCCTTCTAGTAAAAAAGATATATTTTCCATTTATACAGTGCGAAATCAGTCAATTTACCATCTATCATTCTTGGTTTAAAATAAAAAAAAAATCATAAATTATTTTAAGGCGGGGGGGGGGGCAATATTTGAGGTTGAATGAATAAATGGTCGGCTCAAAACTACACGGGGTACAGAGTAGGGGTCCCGCTGCCCCTCAATACCTATCACTCTGTAAGTACATGTAATGCTCTTCCTCCCCACACTGGGGGGGGGGGGGGAGGAGATGCTGATTACGTCCAATACGTTTAGATATATAACCTTTCCGACAACAGCCGAACAAACAACGTGCTCACCTTAACGTACCTCCAAATATTGCCTGCAGCTCAACAAATGCACACATGTTGTCCGCTATCGAGTAGAAGACTGTCCATCCCTCTTAATAGATTATTCTAGATTTAAACATTTGATCTTCTGGATAGACTGGCCTCTCCTTCATGTTGTCGATGTTTCTCAAGAGTGAGCACTTAAACATGTTTTAGTATTTAATAAAAGGGTCGACACGAGCATAAAAGGAGTGGTCTGCGATAGTGCAAATCTATTGCGTGTGCCCTGGGGCCTCGCAGTTTGAATTCATACCGTGGCATATTATGTTATTGTCACATAAATACCAGCTCATGACCAGCGCTACCTTCTCGGGTCCAGCGCATGTGATTGGTAACAAAGCATTTTATCATCAATTCCACATAAATGAGATTTTTTTATTTTAGTTTTGCAGATCTGCTTTTGTTTATAGCATCCATCTGTTAACATCAAAATATAAAATCTTTAAACACAATATAACAATCGCATCGCGTTACACGAAAGTTAAAACATGTAATAAAAAGTGAATGATGAGTGAAAAAAAAAGCAAAAAAAACATTAACTCTGTGTTACCAGACCAGGCAAAAATTGTGTATGTGGGTTGCATGGACATGTCCAGTTAGTTACGATAACTGAAGATTGATTCCGGGTTAGAAATATTATAGAAAACTTGATTCCGGTTGGCTATTGTCCACAATACTTTACAGTAGTTGAGTGAGTTTCTTTCCTTACGCAAATGACACCCTTATAAGATGAAGTATTTTGCATGGATCGAATGGTCTAACATTTTGTATTTTCGGAAACTTACGGAATATTTGGTTGAGTAGTGGTTAAATGTCAATCGTTCATCTGTCTTTTCGAAATTGTTGATTCACTTGCGTTTGAGGATTGGGCTACGTGACGCGTTGAATCTACACTGCGTACTATATGTTACAGTCTGGTTTATTTAAGCAAGAGTACTTTCATTCGATCGTTTCACCCACTTCGGGTTCTAGATACATAAGTAGTGCAACAAAATGAGGCAAAGAAAAATTAGACTGTTAACCCGCTGGTAACAAGGATGCCATATCAGTAGGACAAAGATCCAATTAAAACTCATTTAGTTAGGTACAATAACATGACACAATTGGCCGCGGTCACAAACTCCAATACCCCCCCCCCCCGACCCCATTAAGTTCAACATTTATAACAACACTATAAAATATTATACATCCATAAAATATATCCCCTGGATTACAAAGAACCTTACATAGAGAGGTAGTCTTGTGTGTTTTATCTTCCACGAAGCATGCACGTTGTCACTATTTTTCCACTCGGTTTAAATAATGCAGAGCTCTTGTAACTACCTGCAGACCCTCATTGGTATAACCTTCTATAGCTTTTTGTTGTGATAAATCTCCTATGGATTTTGAAATGCTTAATTATTCATTTTAAATGTGACAGGCTATCAACTTTGATTATACAGGCATATCAACTCGACTCCCCGTGAGCAAATACATGCTGCTGGGAGGACAATTCCCTTGTTTTAAGTTTATATATATATGCTCGAACTTTTAAAAATAGCCATTATAGGTGGTCAACACGTATGTTTTATATGTTGTTCTGTATTTACGTACAGTGATTATCGTGAAAATATGAAAAATATTGAGCAAACATAACTAACTCGTGTTAAAAAAAAACCACTGCCAATTGTATTTTCAAGTATCGGGCTTCCATCACTTTTCATTGCCAATTTCGATAAAAGACAACGCATTCCTGAATTAAGCTATATTTTAATTAGCTTAGTTAGTTTAAAGCTAGATTTATATTCTTTTAAGTCTACCTCCCCTAAAAGTACCAACATACCTTTTCTAAGGTCTAAGTCTGAGCGGGCTCGTTCGAGACAAATGATATATTTACAATATTTCAAAAAATGTAACTACTCATGGGGCTGGACGTTCACTTAGATCTATCTATCTATCTATCTATCTATCTATCTATCTATCTATCTATCTATCTATCTATCTATCTATCTATCTATCTATCTATCTATCTATCTATCCATCCATCCATCCATCCATCCATCCATCCATCCATCCATCCACCCACCCACCCATCCATCCATCCTTCTATCTATCTATATCTATCTATCTATCTATCTATCTATCTATCTATCTATATGCAAGCACCTAAGTGAATGAGTGTGCACTGGACAGGCACATAACAAATTATGTAAATTCATATTAGTGGTACATCGGAAATCCCGCACTGTTGCAATTAAAGGTGAACTAGGTGGCTACCCCATCATCATCTCAAACCTATGTTCTGCCCTAAAATATTTGTACCACATTCACCAGTGTAACCAAAATAGTTTATCATATGAGAGTTTGAAGGAAAACCACTCCATGGAACAGAATAATGAATATTCGTGGCTGAAATTCACCAGAGCTATGCTAACAAAGTTTGGCTTACAAAATCTATGGGAAATTAATGGAAACCTTGATGTCCGCTACAAGATTTACTCCTTCCACAATAAACTATGTGATGAATACCAAAAACAGTGGACTAAATATATAAATGGGGAAAATATAACTTCGAACAAGCTACGCACTTATGGTAAAATTAAGGACTCTGGTTTCATAAAAAAGACATATTTAAAATCTAATTTAACTGTAAGTAAATGCAAACTATTCACACAATTGAGGATCAGCGCCCCCGTGCTCAGCGTGTGGGATTACCCTAGGAGTGGAGTTTACTGTGTATTGGTAGGTGAATTATTTGTTTACATATTTTCGAAAATTAGTCACCGCTTGCCACATAATTTAACCAACATATACATGCAGAAACTTACAAACACCAACAGATTTTATTAGTATTGGTACTTATTATTATAAATATGAAGTTTGAAGGATGTAGCTTTTGGCGTTTTTGTGCGACAAGCGATTTTGTAAATGGTTCGAAGATACGCTGTGTAACCGATTATCCAATATGGCCGCCGCCATCTTGGTTTTGCCAGTCCGATCGTGACACATTTTAATCCAGCAAATATCTCTCACAATTATGATCATCCAGTCATCCAATTAATAAAATTAGGTTGAAAAGAAACTAAACAATCGAAATATATAATTATTTTTATGTTATTAGACACGCAGGGCAGGAAAAGACCCAGTTAATGGCATACCTCTTGCATACTGGTAGCAACCATGCTTATGAATGGACCCATAGTTTTTACATTACAATCTAGCTAAAAGCTCTTTTTGTTTAGGCCATCGGATGATTTCTACAGAAAATATGTTTAGTAGAGACTGTAGACAACACGTTATAGTAATTATTTGTGGACATCTAAACTGATATAAATACATTTTTATGACAACTGATGATCATGATGAAGACTGGCTGCACATTATCATCCATGTGTAATCTCTGTTTATTTTGACCATCACATAATGTAAAAAAAAAATAAAAAATAAAAAAAAAATAAATAAAATCAACAATATGTGACCATTACAAATATGCTCTAAAATTATGTTGATGCGACATAGTGGAAATAAAAATACAACTGGCTAAGGATATTGGAAACATACAATTTTTACAAAATTTTATAAAATGGAAGCTTGTGGCTTAATTTTTACACATGATCAACTTGTCCTTTTGCATTGCCTTCATGTATACTTACATGTTTTGTATGATGTAAAATGCAAGGCTGTCTCATATGTATTTTTTTTTTTTTGCGGGCCTTGGACCCTTTATTTTCACGTGCATGTCAAGTTCCGATAGGCCTATTTGCAGGAGAAGAGACGATCAATTTATAATCATGGATGGAATCCCGACAAATGGAGATGTCTTCAAGCTTTGGAAAGTTGAAAAACATTCCGTAGAAGGAGTGTTGAAGTGTGTCAGAGAAAAGACAGGCTCAGGTAATGATGTGACAACAAATGCTTTAATAAAAAAGTTCCATCTCCAGAGACATTGAGATCTATGCAAAACATTGTAACATTGAATGCGTAAATAAACAACATAGAACATAGAATTGGTATACATTTTTAATACCCTTCATCATGTTCATTATGCAAGGATTAAGGAAATTGGTTTTGTAAGTTTATAGCTTATTGGATATAGAATGGATGGGTTGTCTTATCTGGGACATAGATATTCACACTTTGATTTATTGGTTATGTCTAAACACATATTTGACCTAAAATGCCTTCATATTTAGATAATCCTTGATAATCTTAATCCTTGCATCACTATATTTCATATGTTAATTGTTTAATCCACCAGTGAAGGATTAAATCATCAGTCATGATCATTCTTATTTATTTTAATAATAATAATAATAATAATAATAATAATAATAATAATAATAATAATAATAATAATAATAATAATAATAATAATAATAGTTTATTGAAACCTCCAAGGTTGGAGAAAATAAAACACATTTACATCTAGATATTCACAGTTATATACAAAAGACAAAGTACAAAAATATATCAGCGACAGTTAAGTTAAAAACAAGTTTTGAAGTCGCTATTATATGCTTAGATAAAAGCTAACATGAAACTAAAAACACCTGGTTAATAGTACAGAGAGCACATGCTCCTCAGACCACGGCTTTATAAAATTCTCGTGCGCCGTCAAGTATCTCAAAGAGTCGACCACGCGATCCTCTTGTGGTCGACTCTCTAAGACATTCGGAGAAATATCGGAGACAAGCTGCATGGGGGAGAGACCAAGGCGAATAATTCTGTCAAGTATGGATCCCTTTGTCACTGATCCGTGCAAAATATAAGTGGCCAGCATATATGAATAAAATTTTGACAGTGGCGAATCAACCCTAAAGAAACGTCGGAATAAGGAGATAGTTTTACTAGTTACAGTCTCAGTTACATGTGGAACATACAAGGCCTTCAATAGAGACGAATGATGGGAGCGCTTCCCAACGCCCAGGAAGCGCTTGACCAGAGTCCCTTGAGCAGACTCAATCTTATTTATACAATCTCTGGGTAGACTTATCGTTTCCGGACCATAGGTAAGTACTGGAGTACATATAGTTTTCCATAAATGTGTTTTTACATCTGTTCCAAGACCCGGGTATGATAGACCAATATTTCCTAGCCCATAATAACTCTGTCTACATAGTTGTTGCCTTTTGTCCACGTGTAAGCGTGAACTACCAGCGCTACTGTTTGCAAATTGAACACCAAGAATATCTATTTCATCACATACCAACAACTTAGTGTTGCCGAGGTACCAACATGGAGTTACACTGAATAGATTTGGTCCCATCGTTAGGCATTTAGATTTCTTTGAGTTGAAATTAAAACGCCAGGCCTTGGCATAATCAGCACAAATATTAATATTTCTTTGGAGGCCAGTAATTGTGGAACTTAACAGTGTTACGTCATCTGCATAGGCGCAAACATTATATTGCTCATCGCCTACACGGACACCATTACCATGAGTTGACACATCTTCAAGCATATCATTTATGAATATATTAAAGAGGTGAGGTGAAAGGATGCTGTCCTCACGGACGCCCCTGGATACAGAAAATGATGGGCTGACGTCACCATTCCACCTCACCACTGCACAAGTGCTTCTATACCACTTATACAAAAATCTCCAATGTGGTGATGGTAAGACATCCAAAAGTTTAAAGAATAGGCCATCATGCCACACTCGGTCGAAACACTTCTCTGCATCCAAAGCACAGACGTATACAGGTGAACCTTTACTATTCAAATACAAACCAATATCATGAAGAAGAGTACAAGTAAATGAAGTGCTTCGTTTCTCCCGAAAGCCAAACTGAACATCACTGACTTGGTCTGCTGGGACCATAAAAGATTCTATCAGCTTAGAGTGAACCGAGCTCAATGTTATCGGTCGAAAGTTTTCTGGCAAGTTTGGATTCAGGGAGCTCTTTTTAAGGATAGGTATAATTATCCCAGTTGTAAACACACTTGGAATGACACACTGTTTGAGATTGTATGTATAAAAAGTTGCCAATCTGTCACACAGAACATAAGATTTACCGTACAACAAATGCTCAGCAGTTACGCCATCGCAGCCAGGAGAGCTGCTTTTATTTAATCTATCTATCATTTCAGACACCATTTCCGCTGTTACTTCCGTATGCTGAGGAGAGCTTACATGTATTCACCATCACTCTTTTTAAACTTTCGTTGAACAGTATCAGCAACAAACTGCTGCGAATCCGTTAAACTTAAGGCATCATTGTTGTCTTGCATAATTGTCGCAAAATAATCACTAAATGCCTGTGCTTGCAGCGAGGAGCCAACCCTTTTACGCTTCAGTCTCTTTATGCCATTCCAGAAGCAGGACATTTTCCTCCCCGAACACTAACATGATAGAAAAAGACTTTAAAGGTTTAACATTGTCCAGGTTAATCAAGTTTAATCTCCAACCACTATTAGCTGGCAGAAGGGGTGGTCACAAACAGCAGGTACTTATGTACATTAGTACCTGCTGTATGTGACCACCCCTTCTGCCAGCAAGTAGCACCTGCTATATGTGACCACCCCTTCTGCTAGACAGCAGTTCTGCCGGCCAGTAGTACCTGCTCTGTGTGACCACCCTTTCTGCCTGCCAGTAGTACCTGCTGTATGTGACCACCCTTTCCTACAGCCAGAAGTACCTGCTGTATGTGACCATCCCTTCTGCCAGCCAAAAGTGTTGACATATAAGGCAGGTAAAGTTCTGAAGAATATGAACTACTTCTCCGTCATAGATGTGGTCACAAAAGGGCAGGTGGTCTTTTATGGCAGTGGTCACATACAGCAGGTACCACTGTATAGTAGTACCTGCTGTATGTGGCCACTCCTTCTGCCAGCCAAAAGTGGTGACATGAGGCAAATGGTCTTACATATCAGGTAATTACAAAGAATACAGACCACTCTGTCATCAGAAACATGGTCTCAAAAGCCAGATGGTCTCTCATGGCAGTGGTCACATACAGCAGGTAGCACTATACGAGGAATCCGAGATGGCCGATAATATGACAACACTTTTTATTTGAATGGCTTAGTTTTAAAATTGAAGAAAATATGACAGTTTAAAAGGAAGCCTTCTTAGCCTGTTTTTAATCATTTGAAGGTGGTTGCACCCAGAGGTCACAGTGTTAACATGCATATTGGGGTAAAATCAGTAAATTTTGGCCCGGATTTACCTAATTTCAAAATTTCATAACTTTTGAACCAATTAAGATATAGAAAAAAAGAATTACAAATATGGAATGCTCTCAAGAAGCTGCATCTAATTCAATAATAAAAAGGGCAGTTTATTGACTTTGAAAAATTTCTGCCTGTGGCTAATTTTAGTAATACTGACAGTAAGGTGACTAATATCAATTCCGAAGAAAACGAAGAAGAGAAGGAGAAGGAGGAGGAGATAAAGAAAAACAAGAAGACGAAGGAGGATTAGGAGGATGATCGACCAGTCTGAGATTTATCACATACTGTCATACATCTACATCACAAAGATAGAAATTCGTCCATTCCTCTATATAGACTATAGTCTATACCTTCGTATTGCAATTACCTGGTTCAAATTACGCAACCTCTGGGCATGATATCTTCATAGGCTACATAGACCCATCTTTACAGATTCTGGAATGGATAAATTTGTCATTATCTTAAACCTGAGAGTGCCATTTGTTATTGTACTGGTCCTTTAACCTGAGTTGCACAGCATTTCTCAATATAAACACGTTGAAGCCCGGTCCCATAATAGTTGTAGCGGTTAACTCTCAGACTACGCAAAATAACTGGTATTCACTTTTACACTTTTTATTTACCTTTCATTTCCGGTTACGAAAAACAACGTCAAAATGTCATTCACGAAATTATAACGCATAATATGTTACGTAGAATCTAGTCGTGTCCACTTGAGTATGTAGCATCTTTAAGAGTAATGGCACAAGCCACTAAAGGCCTTTTTAGCTGGATCTCCCGGCGTGAAATAGGACAGGAGAGGCGTCGAAGTGGTTGGCAAGATGGAGTGCACCGTGTTTTAAATTCTTCAATACGCACTGTCCGGGCGTGGGACCCGTCAGTTAAAACTCATAACACTGATCACGGTGCCATCTTCAACTTTGATTTTTCCACGGACGGGTAATATTTTACATACTTTTAGCGTGGGCACTGTGTGAAACAAGTCTGTTGGAGTTTTCAAACAAAATAATTAGCAATGCCAATGCCATACATTTTCAGTAGGGATGTCAGCGAGTGGGCGTGGCCTGTACCTCTCCTATCTGTCACATGTTAAATTTGCCCAACTTTGAATGGTGGTTTTGTGGTCAAATATTTCATTTGCGGTGCCAATATTATGTTAGTTCGATCAAGAAATATGTTTTTATTAATATGTAACTCACGGTTTCTTGTTATTGCGTGCATTTATGCGTACAGCGGCAATTTTTACGTGAATGGTCAAACGCGCGTCTCGGTGAAATCCGCCATTTTGCATAAAAATGAGCCGGGATAAGTATCGTTCATGTGATCATTTCTCGCGTTTTTTTCTCGCGATCAGCATCACACGTGGTGGATCTTTTGAGGTACGATGAAATTATGCAGCCGTGAAGAAAAAATTTTAAAAAAGTCATTTTTGGTGATTTTTGCGCCATTCTTAGGGCGTCTTCTTTAAAATAAGATTCCAGAGAAGTTTACCGATGGAAAAATTTGGAAAAACAGATCAAAATAACTGATAATTTATTTAACCAAACTGGATGAGTACCGAGACGATTGACATAAGCGCATTTTAGCGCAACTCACTTGAAATATGCTGAGCGATAATACAGAATTTGACCATTGGAAATACTACGTACACTAACTTTATTGTACTTACTAATGTGAAAATAGAATCATGTTCACTGGGGGCGTTTGTATTGTCTATATAATTTGTTAGGAGTGTTCATAAATTGATATTTATGAAAAAAGAAAAAAATTACAGACTTAGTTAATGAATTAACTATAACTAAGTGATAATTTCTCAGGGCGCTAAAAAGTTGTGGCCTTGGCTTTTTTTTATTTTTCCACACACTGTAACCAGTATATTGTCATGTACATAATGACATTAGTGTAATTTTAGAAATGGTGGAAGCAGCATATTTTTTTTGGGGGGGGGACGGCTACACTCCTTGATGGGGGGGGGGGGGGGCACATACTCAACATCAGGGTGGGTGTGTGCCGTTGACATTTATATACAATACCCTATTTTAACCAGATGTAAAAAGTTACCCTTTCTTAATCCTGTAATGTGTTGGAAGGAGTGCTGCACTGGTGTATTCAGGAAACCAACACTCCAATTTTAAACAAGTTTTGGCATATTCTTACTTCCCACAAAATATCCCCCAAAGAACTTAATTATTATATCCTATAACTCCAGTCCACTCAAATAATTGTTACCCCTATCCTAATCCAGCTGTGTACATTTTTTTTTTTGGGGGGGGGGGGGGGGCTTTTCTAATCCTGTGTACACCTCAGCTACCATAAAAATTGAGTTTTGAAACAGGGCCTTTCCTGTGCACATACCTAGTACAATCCTACATGGGAGTACCCCCCCCCCCCTACCGGGGGGGGGGATACTCCCATGTAGGATTGTACTGGGTGAAACAGGGCCTTTCAGTTATTTAAGATACATTTCCGTAACAACTTCGATTCATTTTTTTTTTTAACTTGAAAGGCTTGAATGTGTTGTATTGCATTTAAAAAAAAAAAACACAAAAAGTTGCAGTTTTCTGTTGTTCAGTTCGTGTATTTGCAGGTTCGTTATTTCAGCATGTGGGGAACAGACAAACGTTTGTCAGTGTACGGATATCTAATTGGTCATTTCCCGGCAGCTGGAGATAGTATTATGTGGATGTCCCTTTCCACGGAGTCATTTGGCGAACTCTGTATATCTTCACTGCAACAAAGTGGAAGTTAGAGCCTGGATGTGGTTATCACATGACACACAGCAGATGCTGGAGCAAACTTTGAGTGTTTCGAGTCATTTAATGAACTCTGAATTTCTCAAGTGCAACATAGTGGAAGCTGGAGCTTGTGCTATATGGAGCGAACTTTGAGTGTTTCGAGTCATTTAATGAACTTTCTTGAGTGCTTTTTCAGGACTCTGTAATGACCAATTGCTTTGTAAATTGTCTTCAATCATGTAAATAAAATTGATTCCTTATCATTGTCAGGGACAGCACTAAGCACTAACCAATTAGCCAGCAACTACAGGTTGCTGCACTTGGTTACAAAAATAAGTAAAAAGCTGATCTTTAGCATATAAATTATGTAAAAAGGAAGATCTTCAACATGAAATTATTTCTCATGTCCCATTTCAGCTAAATATTTACGAAGCTTAGTGCTGTCCCTCCATGATCTTAGCTCCCTTCCCCATAGGGCTGGTTTAAGGATGTGCACTGGGTGGCTTTGTGCACTCTTTTATTCAATATTTGTACAAGTCACAAGCAATTTCATATATTTATATTTAGGCTGGTCCTGTGCACCAAAAAATGACAGCAGCGATTTTGTAATTTGGCAATAAAATTTAACAATGCCAACTAATTCATGCATATCATTTAACTTGATTTTTCAGTCACTTTTTGTCAAAAGACGTAAAATTAGTTTGGATATATCATGTAAAAAAATGATAATTTCAAGCTGTCTCAGCAACTTGAACAAAATTATCCTTACTGAAGTGTCAATGAATGAAACAGACTTAAAGTTAAAGTACATGATCACCAGGGGTAATGATACATGTGCAATACCTAAAACTCAATTGGTTTATAATAAACCTATCCTTGACAAGAAAATATATGAAGCATTTTAAAATGTAATGACATACATTGGTATAAATTTAATGACATGCATGATCAAATCATAATGCATGAAATCGCTTATGGCATATCTTCTAACTGTTTACCTGTTGCCAAGCTACATAAGAAATACTGAAAATATAACATGAATTTTTTCTTGTGATGAGATTTGAGCATGTGTTATTTTATTTTTATCTTCAAATTTATGTATTTTGTTAAATTACAATTTTCTCTAACAAATTCCAAAACAATAGGTAAATAACAGTATATAGGATATGCCGCTAGGTCCCTGTCATAAAGGTTGATCACAACGCCAAAATCCTGCACAGTTCTAGATTGCGTAGACCGTATCTGAGCATCTCATCTTACGGTTGAATTATTCACCAGATAACCTGCTCCATACTCAGCAACATCCAAATTAAAGGAAATGAAAAATACTTAAAATCCACTGTTGTGATGTACCTTAAAGTTTTGGCACAAGTTTTTTCATGACAGCATACAGCCAGATTGAAATGTATGTTTGTTCCTAATGATGGTACAGTGAAACCTGTTTTGAGAGACCACTGTGATGAAAGACCACCTGCTTTTTCAGACTATGTTTACTATGTCCCTTTTGCTATCTTTCCCATGTTATTGTACTTCTATTGAGAGACCACCTGCCTTATGTGGCCACTTTTTAGCTTGCCCTAGTGGTGGTTTTTCGAAACAGGTTTCACTGTATTTGAAATACCAATTTTGAATTTCTCACAATGAATTACTTTATCCACTATCAATGCCAGTTTGATTATGTAAGAACACATGACAAATATGTTGGGATATAAGTTTAAGCATTACTGTTGTGGCAAAACTTGTGTGGCAGAATGCCAAAACTTTAATGACAGCTGCTCCAATAAAAGGGGACCACCATACATCATGAATTCTATGTGTGTGTGTGTGTGTGTGTGTGAACATATTTTTTCGAACCATGCAACATGACACATGATTAATAAAGGAGTTAAAATAACAAGTAGTCTGTGCTTGTTATTTCTAGAACAGTGGTTGAGTTGATCCCTCTTGTCATACTTGTGGGGACTTTGAATATGCAGACAGTTATGAACAGAGCTCTTCCGCTGTTCCATTAATTCCACGTTGTGAATGTGAAGCCACCCCCACTCACTGACCACCAGTTCAACTGCATTCAAGAATTGCAGTTTCTTGATTGCCCAATTCTGTGCTCAAGTTGAACATGGAATTTCCATATGAACTGCATCCCAGGCAGGACTTGGCTGTAGGAGGTGCTCATGGATAGTGGAATTTGGGACCACGTGGTATTGTTTGCATATGATTTGCAAAAACTTCAAAGATTTATTGATATTGACTGCAAATGGGAAATCATATGCAAATAACACATTGAAGTACAGTGGTACCTGCTGTATGTGGCCACCTCCTCTGCAAAGAATAATTGGCTACACACAGCATGTTACCTGTCACGACAGGTACATTTGCAAAGAAAGTGACTCGTATGTCCGAGCCTAGTGACCACAGAAGGCTATGTGGCTGCCCATGGCAGTGGTTGCATACAGCAGGTACCACTGTACTACCCTTTGTGGTCGTCAATAGGTTTATTTATAAGCTTTTGTGCTATTCTCTCCAATCCGCCTTGTGAGGCCACACCCACTTCTATGTTAACATAGCCACGTTGTGGGCAAGTTACTTGGTGACAACCTGGGGAAAGTTAACATCTCATAAAATGTAGTGAAGCCAGCTGTCAAGTTAAAAAATGAAAGATGGAATAATTATGCATAATATAAACAAACTGTAAAACAAATTTTTCACACTAAGTTGTATCTGTGCATAATAAAAAAAACATCAACTGCATTTATAAGGAGAAACTAACCTCATCGTCAACATGCATTTAAAAAGGGGCGTGGCACTCAATCATTTTATTTCACAATATAGTTACATTTTTTCATCTAATCATTGTTAATGGCATTCTTTCATATGAAGTTAAACATGTCTCATGGTTGGCATCCCACAAACAATGAAAAACATCACAGTTTGTGCATTTGTGGTGAGTACTGGTGAAAATAATGAAAATTATGAGATTTTTCGAAACTTTAATTTTTAGGGTTAACTTTAACCCCCTGTATCTTCTGTACTAACTAACCTACAGGAATAAAACTTATATTTTTGAACTTGTCATGAAATTGCCAGTCCAATGATGTATAGCATTAATATATATGTATTATAGTTTTAGAATTATTAAATTATAACAAAAATGTGGAAAAATGGCAGAAAAACGCCCTTTTTTCAAAAATTTTGATCCTTCATAACTTTTGATCTAATTGACCCACAGCAAAAAGAATGATATCTTTGAATTTCTGGTAATGAGACCTTTCCAATGGTGTATCATTTGTACATGTAGGATGATTTTTTGAAAAATCTCCGACAACCCTATTTTCAGATAGTTCAACCGTTTTGGATCACAGACCAACTTAGCAGCCAGTAATCAGTGTATGAAAAAAAATTCTACTATCAGCAGCATCTGTCACATTTTGTTCTAGGAGTGCTGGAAGGTGGCTCAACTGTAGCTTGTGTAAAGCAACAAAAAGCCCGTTGAAAGTCCGAAAAAGTATTGATAATCCTATAATATGAGCAAAACTTGTAGTTCAAGTTGTACTTGACTTAACTCTCTGATGATAGCAACCTGTTTTACTTGCATATGTTATGTGCCACCAACTGATCTGCACAATTGACCGATCGCTCTGCACACACGGGGATCTGTTGTATGCATGGTATGCGCAACAATCGACCGATCGTGCACCTGTTGACTGATTGCGCTGTGCTGACATCGGACGTGTGTGTGGTTGCATGAAGGGTCTGTTGGTATATTGAATTGTTCATCAGCTATTTATCAGGATTAACTGATACTGATAATTTTAACTTTTCATACTTTATGACGTGATCTTGTTAATGATTAAAACTTAATAGGGAGCGAAGCTCCCTCTACGGCAATGGGACCCACGACGATCGACATGTTGTTCAGCTCGATTTTTTTGTCCATGACCGGAAGCCAATGGGTAAACTGGCTTTCTTCAGCAGAATCAGATAATAATCGGTCCCCATTGGTTAGCAGCCAAAGTCACTCAAACAGGGCCGCCGTCCATGGTTCATGGCGATTGGTTGAATTAAATAGGAATAAATGTTTAAATTTAAACTCTCTATGCATTGTGTGGCAAAAATCAGGGGTGCACAAATTACTTAATTAAATTGAATGCATTCATTTATTTTCTATGCACCATAAATTACAAACTTGGCACTGTGTGAGTTATCGCATGTCCGTGCCTCCATGCCTCACACAATAAAGCGTGACGTCACGTAGCAGCGCGAGTCTCCGCCTATGAAGATTGCGTCACTATTTACAAATGATTGGCAGCGCAGCAGATGACAATTTGCTTCAGACTCTCACACTGCGGCGCCACCGTTCAGACCGGGTTGCACGATTGCGGACAAAAAAGGGGTACAATAAAAAATAAAATAAAATAAAACATCAAATTCAATTCAAACTTGCGCTTCGCTCCCCTTTCTGGGTTACACCCATTCATATTACAATATTGTAATGTATCTGTAGTTTTGCATTGTAGTGACCATATACTATCAGTATTGGAACTAACATGGAGGAATCAACTAGTTCATTCCCCCATGGAACCAACAAGTGGTGCTTTAACTGATATCTTGTCTAGGGCAATGCGTTAATGATGTTCCAATGATTTCTTACATGAATCGTGCCACAATCTTCATATACCCTACTCACCAAGCGACAGAAACTGGCACACTTTGTAAACAAAAATCAGCTATATTGGGTACTCTGGTCTTCAATCATTACAACACTGAAGTTCAGTCATTATTAAATCATAGTGGACTTCATTCCATGTATTTTATCCAGTAATTATTGCTGTATCAGTCATAAAAACAGGGAAATATGGACTGGATGATAACCTGCCTGGGGCCATATTCACAAACAGTTTAATCTGATCCTGAATTAAACTCTAAAATGAAAGTCAATGTACCTTTGGGTCATGAACTGCTGAAACATTGGCCTAACGTTCAATCTAAACTTGCAGCATTAATTAATCTATGTTTTCCACTGTAATATGAACTTTGGAATTAAAGTTTCCATTTTATTAAATCAATCTAAATTTAATCCAGATTTTAATCCTGGATCAAACTAAGATTGATTTAATAAGATGAACCTGTAAATCCTTAAGTTCATGTTGTAGCCAAGAGCATGCATTGGCTAATGCTTGAAGTTTTAATCAAACATTGAACTAGGGATTAAGTAGTTTTGGGCCCAAAACCATATTGATTTTAATTTAGGGATTAAAGTTAAGATCAGATCAAATTCTATGTGAATACAGCCACAGATCCATAATGCCCCAGCAGAAATCCATATCGTCCTAGTAGAGCTTGGGTACTACTTTCAAGTGGTGCGCTTGTGAATTTAAGTTATTCTCAAAAACAAAAACTTATATTTAAACATTATCTATTTTAATCATTTTTATGATACAGCTATTTTACTGGATAAAAATAAAACTAACCGCATGAAGAATACTGCAAGCCAGGACAGCTGAGTTCATGGCTTGCAGCATTGTACACATGGCCAGTTTTATTTTTGTATCTGGACAAGTTGAAATGGAAAAGTGGGGGGGGGGGGGGGGGGGTTGCATAATACTTGATGTGAATGGTGCCATGATTGTCCAGCATGACCCACTGTCACTTTCAATCAAAAGATATGCTGATATTTAGTGAACAAATGAACTACAGTGGGGAACAATTTTAATCAAAATTGAGTATGATGCTGCATATATTTTGTACCACAGTAACATATAAAGGACCAGAGTTTATACTCAGCAAAATGGAAAGCTGCAGGATTCCATGACTTTGCAATATGATACTCTGAATTCAAAGATTTCAGGTGGTTGGACCAAACGTCTTACCTGCCGGTTTTACCAGCACTTAGAGAGACACTAAACCAAAATAAAGTAAAACATAGGCCATTTTAAATTTCAATAAATGCACTTATTTGATATTTAGTAACAGGAAGTTCATTTTACCGTTCTAAGGAAAGAAATCAAGGGTGATTTGGTTGGTCTGATGCCACATTCTGCTCTGTTTTGCTGACTAAACAGCCTTGTAATAGAACCAGTATATGAACTGTAACTGGTTCCCATTGATACAGCTTGATTGTCTGCTCTTCTCTCGCAATTGCCCTTTCTAGCTTTGTCAGAAAATGTGAAGGTATCATCATCATCATCATCATCATCATCATCATCATCATCATCATCATCATCATCATCATCATCATCATCATCATCATCATCACACGCACTATCACTCCTGAAGTTCTCCTGTCTTGCCATGTCTGGCACTAATGCATTTATTTGGGCCATCACATGCTGGCTTGCAGAAAGGTTGCATTTGTGATGTCACTGACAGTTTCTCACCAGTGACCAAGATCTGGTGGAAAAGCCTACCCTTTGCGTTGCAAAGGAGGCTCAATTTAAATGCATCAAAATCATCATTTGAAAATAAGATATTTGGGAAAGAAAATCACCTGATCTTATTTCTAAGACATTTAAACCTTAAGCTTGAAGAAAGTTAGACTCCATCAATCAATCGGACCTTTAAAGTTAAACTCTACTTAGCCAAAGGTGGGGTACAAAGAATTTCTAAAATTAGTGGAGAAAACTGCACTACCAGGTGAAAATGGTAATCCAAAACGTAGCAGGGGAGTATGGGAGTAACTGGGGGTTCATTAACGATAAGAGCAAAGTCATGACTTGTGGGAAGAAACTGGATGGGAATAAGAAATTGAGACTTGGGCGTTTCCAAATTGCAGAAGGTAGAGAACAATTGATAGAAATTGGGGAGGTTTATAAGTATAAATACCAAGTCGTTAAGATAAAAGCAAGAGGTACATGTAAAGGCATGTGCAGGTATCAGGTGGAGAAGATAACACAGAAAGTGAGTCATACGAATGGAATGATAAAAGTTACGGCACTGAACAGTTTCAACAGGGCATACACATTGAGGGTATTATGGAATAGAGTTGCAAGACCAGGAATGATATATTTGGCTTAGATGTGATTTCAATAAGTGAGGGAGATATCCAGGGAATGGAGAATGAGATGGGGAAATGGATACTGGAAGCACCATCATGTACAGCATCAGAAGCAGTCCAAAGAGATTCAGGATGGAATAAAATCACAGAAAGGATTGTCAAAGCGAAGTTAATGTACATGAGGTATCTACTAGCAGTAAGTGAAGACAGGGGGTACAAGAAAATTTGCGATGAGGCAGTCAAGGAACAAACAATATGGGTTAAAGACACAATTAAGTTAGCAGAGAGATATAAATTGAAAGGATATGATGAGGTTGACGATGAAAAGTGTATATAGGTAAGACTCTTATAGAGGGCTGGAAGGAGAACTGGAAAAGAAGAGTCAGGGAAAAGAGTACATTAAAGTACATTAAAAGTATACAAGGTATTAGAAAAGCAAATAAAAAGTGTGTTGGTATGGAGGGAATGAATCCAGGATTCTTCTTGAAAGTAGGGCAGGAGTAATCAATGTAGAAAAGAGGAAACAGAAGTCGACAACAGGTAGTAATGAAAAATGTTAGGTGTGTAGACAAGGGGCTCAAACAGTGGATCATTGGCTGTTGTGGTGTGATGCATATAGAGAGATAAGGGAACACTTTTTCAGAAAGTGGCACAGGAAAGATTAGAATTGCAAAGGTTTAGGAGAGATTCGGTGTTAAGAGGATAAGGAACATGTAGCATGAGTTTTAGGTTTAAAAGGTGGCTTTTTGGGAGGCAGGGAAGGTATTATAAGTGTACAGGACTACCTGGTAGGATGTTGGGGAAAAAAACAAATGAAATGATAGAGCTAGACAGTAACAGGGTAAATTTGAAGTCTGGAGTACAGGGAAGAAAAGGAATTGTGGAAGCCCTTATAAGGACTTCCATGAGGAATGCCATAGGGTGTGTGAGGGAAAGTTTTTTTTTTTCCCCACAGGGTTAAGAAAGTGCAAGCAATGAGTGTCGCGGGATATAAGCGGGACCAGAGGCCCACCACAGCTGTGAGAGAGTGGGTGGTGGACTGTATGCCTCTGCTTTGGTCCGGCAAAACATGGCAGCACAAGCTGATGAAAATTACCATGGTTTCCTCTGCATCATCATTTTGTTTCCCCCTAGGCCACCTGTCTCACACAGGTCCATGGCAGATAAGCCGAGAGCCACAGAAATATTAAGTACATGTACTACTAGTATTAGTAGTAATGGTGATGCCAAGTGCAAACTCCACAACAATGCTCAAACAGCCCATATGATTACCTCAATTCGACATGTACATACATATACATGTATCTTCACTCAGTGCTATATTCAAGTCTTGGACAAGGTGGAAGATTACCAGTTTCAGGCATGACTGACTTGGTGGAAGTTGAAGCCTCAAACTTCCAAACAATACCCAGTTAGTACTTGAGTAGAAGTCTGCAACTCTCAAAAGCAGACACTTACATGTAGGTACCAGACTGTATCTGTACTAGAGGGAACAAGTCATTTCAGGTCCAAGTCATGTAGGGATTAAGTCACTTCGGAACCAAGGAAATTCGGGACCACTTAAATTTTTTTCAGTCTTGATGTCAGTCTGAATACTCCTTCAGAACGTTAACCTGTGAATGGCGACCAGATTCTTAATCAGTCATGGTGCATCAACAGTTTTAGAATGGACTATTCATATTGGTAGTGTCCAAAAAGGTATACAACGTAACCTAATATGTATGTATGTATATATGCATGCATGCATGTATAAATGTAAATACATGTAGTGAATTTGTTTGTTGACATCAATACATGTAGCAGTGACTATTTATGGATCACTGGTAACATTTTATCTTCTGTAGGACATAGTCCAGGTAAGTTGGAAATGATTAAGGACTGATTCAAAAGGTTAATTAACCCTTAAAGTGCTAATCACTGCTATAGCCGTTTTCTCATTACTGTTAAACATAGAATGGTTCGGATATTCAAATTCCTCACGAAGAGAACTTTTATTCAAATACCAACAAGCCTAGTCTAAAGCAAAAAGTAGTCTTAGTCAACAGCTTTCCTGGGGGCACTTTGCGCGCAATGCGCGCAAAGTGCCCCCAGGAAAGCTGTTGACTCAATCTTAAATCAGCACTTTAAGGGTTAATATATGACATGAACAAACAGGCTCTCTAAAAGTAACATTTTACCATGATCCATGTTCTCTAGGTCTCTGCTAGCTGCAGCATGTGAAAGAAGGAGTATCCTGATGTTTGATCCACACAACAGTCAACTTCTGACTGCCAGAGCAAATGCACACAATGACTGTGTCAACTGTGTAAGGTAGGTCTGGGTATACAGTGAAACCTGTTTTGAGAGACCACTGTGATGAAAGACCACCTGCCTTTTCAGACCATGTTTACTATGTCCCTTTTGCTATCTTTCCCATGTTATACCTCTAGTGAGAGACCACCTTCCTTATGTGACCACTTTTTGGCTTGCCCTAGGGGTGGTCTCTCAAAATAGGTTTCACTGTACATGTGTATGACAGTGTCAAGTGTGTCAGGTAGGCCTGGTTATACATATGTATGGCTGTCAGGTAGGTCTGGGTATACATGTGTATGACTGTGTCAGGTAGGTCTAGTTATACATGTGTATGACTGTGTCATGTAGGTCTGGGTATACATGTGTATGACTGTGTCAGGTAGACCTGGGTATACATGTGTGACTGTCAACTGTGTCAGGTAGGTCTGGGTATACAGGTGTATGACTGTCAACTGTGTCAGATAGGCTATAGTATACTATTAGTTATTCACTGTTTTAGTGTGAAATACAGGAAGTATTTCCCCCAAGACAGCTGTATTACCCTCGGCTTCGCCTCGGGTAATACAGCTGTCTTTGGGGGAGATACTTCCTGTATTTCACACTAAAACAGTGAATGACGATTTTATCCCATTTTTGATGATGTAATTTTATGCCAAAAAAATACACATGTTCGACCCGCTGCTGCTGCAGTTCACTTGACAATCCGCCATCATGTTGTCGTCTGCAGCGCGTCAAGGCTTCTAGCGCATGACAGAGACTTCTGGTGGCTGATCGATGCACTAACTGATTATACCGTATCCATAGTTGTTTTTTTTTTTTTTTTTATTTGCAGGATTGGAATTTTTAGAGATTTTATAGCATGTTGGTCCTAACAGATTGTTAATTATCTTTTGCAAGATTGCTTCAAAAGTTACGGAAGGGATAGTCAGAAAAAAATCCGGGGATCTGCTCCTGGATATGATATTCTTCTTTTGATATCTGTTGATTTTAATGTGATCGGGCATTTCGTTTGTTTTGAATTTTGAATTTTTATTAATCACAAAAGTACAGTCGGTTAAGTTGCCATACATACATGTGGGGAGCTGAAACTCTTAGGAGCTTATAGTGTCCCCCAAGAAAGCATTAAAATTACACAACAAAACATACAAGCCAGGTAGCATATTTTGGTTCCTTCTATATGTACATGTACATGTACTATAAACAAGGTTAGTTAAACGAAAAGTTATAAAACACATTATACACTTCCAATTAAGGAACTTTTCAGTTTCTAGTCTCTAGGACTGTGGGGTTAGTCAGTGCATACTGTGGGCCTGTATGAAACAACAATGGGATGTAGTTGCCAAGCCTTAAGTGGATTTGATGGAAATGTAAATGTAGCAGTTTCCAAAATCATGTTGGCAGCTATAGGGCCAGTACTTTTCCGCGATCGCGGAAAACGGACGGAATTAACGGAATCTATGATCTCAAACGGAATTTATGATTTGGAACGGAAATCGGCAAATGCCACGGAAATTAAGCGGAATTTGTGAATTTTGCCTCTCAAATAATTCAAAATCACCACATATGTCATCGCATAAAGCAAAACACACGGACTTGGATTCAAATTTGACGAGTCGGCGGCGTTATCGATACCACGTGGAGCAAATTTAACGACAGGCCGGTCACCTGCGCGCTATAGACCCCATTACTACCATATCCATTCATTTGCATGGCATATGGATATAACGCGCAACAGAGGTACAATGATAATAGCGCCGTCTGTAGGTGGAGGCTGTCAACGTACATAGTAAACAATATGGAGTCACTTTGCCGTTCGTCGATGGATCAACATTTTCCAGAGGCGATAAGA
This sequence comes from Hermodice carunculata, assembly GCA_964020975.1. Taxonomy (NCBI): domain Eukaryota; kingdom Metazoa; phylum Annelida; class Polychaeta; order Eunicida; family Amphinomidae; genus Hermodice; species Hermodice carunculata. The sequence continues at coordinate 97,042,448 of OZ026616.1, read as the reverse complement.
TCAACTGTTTTTCCTTTTTTATTGACCAGTGCTAAAATCGAGCCCTAGAATTAGTGAAACGGAAATGAAACGGAATTTGTAGTTTCCCAAAACGGAAAAACACTCATTTTGAAACGGAAAAATATAGGCCCTACAGCTATTCAGAATTATTCATACTAGCTATATGAAAATGGGAGGTACTTATGCCTTGGGGGAATGAGCAATGAGAATAAAAATTTAGCATGAGACGGAGCATATTTGGGGCCCAGTAAGTGGATTGTGCTAATTTGTTGACAGTTGACAGTTGTTTTATTCGGTCTAAATATATATTGTGTACATAGTATAGTCTTCAGATGTTTAAACCGGGAGACTCTGCACTAAGACTCCAGTGAGTCGCTATCGTGCAGGCCACCCTCAAGATACATAAATTTATAATAGTACTTAACAATGATTCATACGCTGCACGCAAAATAAATTTAAGTAGACCAAACGACAGAAGAAATATATAGAGTCATGACAAAGATCGACACTCACTCTTTTAAAGGTTTCTCGCAGTATGCTAAGAATTATATTGTTAACTATTATGAGACCAACTGTAACATTAACTGTCATGTATGTTTTTACATCAATAGAGAATTTCAAAGTAGTCAGAACAATGGTAGTGATTAGTCTGTACTGGCCCATTCTTCTCTCCATGGCAAATGCTTTCCATTCCCTAGGAGTGACCCTTGTCAGTGGATCACCTGGTTTCCAGGGATCATGGACCAATGACAGTGCAAACAATGCCATGGTTCATTATCATGCCCGTGCTAACAAAGCCCATATGGTCAGCAATGAAGAACTCTTCAGTGTAAACAAAGGTTTTGAGTTTTCTCATGTACATTTTTTGTTCACACATCTGAATTTTTGGGAGCATGTAGTTTAAGTATCAAACAAGTGCCTCCGGCTGTGCCCAGGTAACAAATTAAACTGATGTCAAAAGAGGTAATTTGTGAAAGGGGAAAGAACATTCATTTTCAAAGTGTTTCTACAAATGTCCAAGTTAACAAGGCCTAACAAAAATAAACATATGGTTCCAGTAACCTGACAGACCCTACTAAAAAGGTCCAACCCTAAAATTAGTGGAACAAAACACAGTATTTTAAGCTGCCGTTCCCTAATAAATACTGATCGACCCAGGCCAGTGCTACAAACTCAGTCAGAGACCCAAATGGCCCAAAAAAGTCTGTTATTGTTTTTCATTGACCCAATGTGACCTACAAGGGTCGAAGGCATGCTGGGGTGATGATGGTGGCATTCTAGCCCCCCCCCCCCCCCCCCCTTGGAAAAATTTTGAATTTGAGCATGCAAAATGGTGCATTCTGGGGAGTTTTGAGTATCTTGCCTTCACATGGTTGATGGAATCACAACATTTTAGTCATTATTGTACTGATGTGGCAATTTTCCCTCAGTTTGTATAAAAATGTGATGAAAATTAGTAAAAAATAAATTTAAAAAAACATCGCCATGTTATCAAGATAAGACAAGTTTTGTATTCATATATGTAAGGCTTTAGAAAATTTTTGCACACATATTACATGTATGTTTATTAATTCGGGGAAAATTAACAGATAAATCATCCTGCAATTAGTAAGTTGTGTATTTTCTCTACAAAAGCAAGAAGAAAAAATACATCAAGATAATCACTGGGCCTAACTTTTATCACTGAATGTTGATTGATAATATGTTATGCACACATATACCAGGATGGTGCAATGTGATTGCTGAAAGCACACCAAACTATGATGCATGAAATGGGAGTTCCAAATGCCTAGGAAATCTTTCCTTGGCTTATTATCATGGTGGGCCACAACATAAAAATAGCAGAAATGCAATGATGAAATCGGAAAAATATTGAGTTGATTTGCACCAGTTTATAGCTGAAATGCTTTGATTATTTATGAATTAAAAGATTGATCTAAATTTTCAATAAATAAATATATAAATAAACATAAGCACCAAAGACATAATTTTTATAACTCCAGGAACCTGCTATATATGTATATAAATTGCAAGTCCCTAAGAACACTAAGATACTGAAACTATAAATTTATAAAGCGGTCCCTCTCCAGTTCTCCCCATATCATGCATCAAAAATGATTTCACCTTATTTTTGAAAATATTCTTACATTCAGTCTCTTTGATATATACCCTGGCAGGTTCTGCATGGGAAAGGGTATCATCATGGTACAGTGGTACCTGCAATTACGGACCCCAGTCCCCACCTGGTCAAAACGACCAGATTTCCTTGGCACGGGTGCCTTTGCAGTGTTGAATGGCCTGACGAGCAAGACCACGGTGCAGCAGCAAATTTACATTCCCTGGATCATTTTCTCAATAAACGTCTTCACATGAGAAACATTAGTTTTGGATAGATTCTGTAGAATTTTTCAAGAACTCTGATGGAAAATTTTGCTACAATGCTCCAGTTGGACAGCCTTGGGCCAGCTGCAACACGCGACCGACCAGCAAAATCACCCCCACAAACAACCACCCGTAAAAAAAAGGGTCGTTCAAATCAACAGTAACCAAGTTGTAAGACAAAGTTAACAGGAAGGCTGGCCAATGTGTGGCATTATTTTGCAGTAAAGTCAACTCAAACACAGCATTATTTCAACTTGTCTGGACGGTCAGCTTGGGCCGGGGAAAAAGCATAGCTGCTGCACATAGCCACGATGGGTGCGTTATCGGTATCTACTATCCCTAGGTATCAGGTGTCTGTTCTCAGAGTTACCAGAGTGCACGGTCGTCAACATATTTTGAAAAGATGACTTATGATCTTAACTTTAATCTGCCCGCTTGGTTGTGTCTGAAGCAGTTACCATCGTTAGTTATAAAAACAAATGCAATGCGAAGCCATGCATGTACACATGTTGAGTGCCATTTTAAATATGGCGCAATGCATTGTGGGAAAAGAAAAATCACAGTGAATCGTGCACATGTGTTTTCAGCACGGTTCGAGATGTACGTTCTCTGAGCTACCAGGGCAAAGAGTCGTTAAAATACTTTTAAAACATGATTTACTATCTGAACTTTAATCTGGGTGCTCGGTTGGGTTTGAAGCAATTATCATCGTTTGTTACAAATCCAAATGCGACATAGCATGCTGGAACGTCATTTTGAGCTTTGTGCAATAAATGCATTGATTGCGGGACAGTCTCACAAAAGTACACCTGATTTGGATATCAAAGTGAATCGCGGCCACAGCATATATGTATCATTACTGATGCTCTGAAATAATTGCAAAATATATACTTTTGGTTTCATATATTAAAACCCTCTTCCCACCTCCACTCAGCAAGATCTTTTCAATGCTCCTTTACAACCCATTGGCATTGGGTGCGAAACTCACTGTTTTCAGAATGGCAACACTTTGCAAAACAATAAATGCATTTGGCTGTTAAGTTTTAGACGGGCTTAACTGCAGACTTGTGTATGACTGTGTCAACTGTATCAGGTAGGCTAGGGTATACATGTGTATGACTGTATCAGGTAGGCTACGGTACACAGGTGTATGACTGTCAGGTAGGCTAGGGTATACATGTACATAACTGTGTCTGGTAGACCTGGGTTTACAGGCATGTGTATGACTGTGTCAAATGTGTCTGGTAGGTCTAGGTATACATGTGTATGACTGTGTCAACTGTTTCGGTAAGCTAGGGTATACATGTATATGGTTGTCAGCTGTGTCAGGTAGGCTACAGTACACATGTGTATGACTGACCTGTGTCCTGTAGGCCTGGGTATACATGGTATGACTGTGTCAACTGTGTCAGGTATGCTAGGGTATACATGTACCTGTGTATAACTGTGTCAACTGTGTCCGGTAGGCCTGGGTATACATATATATGATTATCAACTGTGTCTGGTAGGCCTGGGTATACATGTGTGTGACTATCAACTGTGTCCGGTAGGCCTGGGTATACATGTATATGATTATCAACTGTGTCAGGTAGGCTAGGGTATACATGTGTGTAACTGTATCAGGTTGGCTAGGGTATACATTTGTATGACTCAACTGTGTCAGGTAGGCCTGGGTATACATGTGTATGACTTGCATCAACCTTTCCGAGTAGACCAGGGTATACGTCTGTGTAACTGTGTCAGTTAGGCTATGGTACACATATGTATGTTCCCTTTGATCCTGGTGTGTGTTCAGTGATTCTGTTTCTTTAGATATGTACATGTATCTGTGTCCAGCAAAGAATTGTTGCACCAAAAAAAGAGATGTAGAAAAAATCTTGAATATCATTGTACAATTGGGTACAGTGACCATGTTAAGCATGGATGTCACCAGAAAAAAAATATAAATGTGACCATTTATTTAAAGATTGTATTCCCTTAAATTGATCTGTTAATTCTGTAGACGTTTGGAATAGTATAAAGCGAAGAGTTGTATTTTTGCTACTCGCAAGTGTTTTAGATAAATAAATGATTAGCATTAAACTAAATTGCAATATGCAAGCTTACATGTGTATGGTGTGCATATTCATGTAAAATGTACATGATCTATAGTCTTGTTTGAATTTCCTTCTATTTTGTATATTTATACACAGGTGTTACATGTAATTGGAAGACGGTGCAAAAGTATTGAAGCATTATCAGTTTTTATTACATTTCAGTATTTCATCATGTTTATGCAACTGATATCTTTCAGGTTTCTTGATTCAAGAACATTTGTAACATGTTCCGATGACACTACAGTGACTATATGGGATGCACGTTACTTAAAACATGATGTCAGGGTGCTTCGCGGACATTCAAACTGGGTCAAGAACATTGAATATGCAAGCAATGAAGGGCTTCTTGTAACCTCGGGCTTTGATGGAAGTATCTATGCCTGGGACATCAACAGGTAACTGCTGCATCGTGAAGTCCTTTTAGGCTAATCTCTTATTTTCCCAAGTATTTACCTAGATTTAAAACCAGGAAGCAGCACTTACCATGCTTACATGTATATATCAATTCTCCACAAAAAGTGCTGCTTGCTGCAAGTGTGCTTTAAGCATAACTTGTCAGGCAATACAAGATGGCCTTTGTTACTGTCAGCATAGAATATGTTAGGTTAAGATTTCATCCAGGTTTACTATGAAATGCATCTGTGTGTAATTGGATAAATATGAATTTGTGTTGTCGGTGTTGTAGATATACTGAAAGGGACACCCATTTCAAGAGAGTATTTCACACCAATGGCTTGATGAGATCAAAGCTGACTCCAGATAGCTCTAAACTGATCATCGCCACAGTTGGTGGTTACCTTATGGTGGTGCATGACCTTGACCTGATGACCTTGGCACATGACTTGCATGGCTTCAAGCCTAACATGTACCGCCTGATGCAGATGAGCCAATCCCCAATGTGGCAAGGTTATGTCTACAATCATGTTTTTGAGCAAACAAGAAATCGAGTGGAATTCATTAGTGACTTTCCCAGGGACAATGATGCAGAGATGGTTGCTTCCTTACAAGTATGTGATAATTTATAATTTTTTGATATACATGTAGAGAGAAATTTATTGTATTATATATGATCACTGTTGCAGAATGTTAAGATAAATTTTACAACTTGGTCAGGAATATGAACGACATATTAAGTAGTAATCAGCAGTTGACAGATGTATTTCTATGGAATACCTACATTAAATCCACAGGATAATTTTTAAACCATAATGATATGATTATCATATCAAATAAACACCGTAGGGTTTCAGAACCAACAAGTTCAAAAATAAGTTGTGAAGAGGAGCCTCCCCCTACGTTACGACCCCCCCTGGGTCTTCCTCAGGGGAGAGGAGGCTCACTACCAAATTTTATTGACATACAATGTATGTATATTAACCTTGAGGTGCTACTGATAATGATATAGAACTGTTTGTATGTAAGATGGCCCAATATCAAGCGCATGAAAGTTCAAATCTAATCAGACCACACAGTGCTGTTTAGTGAGGTCTTTTTGAAACTTCAAATGAGAACTGTATGCATTATTGCCCCCATTTAATTCATTGTGGCGTAGTTATCATGCTTGCATCATGGGTAAATCCATTGATGATGCATTCCATGGCTTCAGTACAGTCAACAGTGTATTTTGATGGCATAACTCTACCAGATGTGAACAGTGTATTTTAATGGCATAACTGTACCAGATGTGAACAGTGTATTTTGATGGCATAACTGTACCAGATGTGAACAGTGTATTTTGATGGCATAACTGTACCAGATGTGAACAGTGTATTTTAATGGCATAACTGTACCAGATGTGAACAGTGTATTTTAATGGCATAACTGTATCAGATGTGAACAGTGTATTTTGATGGCATAACTGTATCAGATGTGAACAGTGTATTTTAATGGCATAACTGTACCAGATGTGAACAGTGTATTTTAATGGCATAACTGTATCAGATGTGAACAGTGTATTTTGATGGCATAACTGTATCAGATGTGAACAGTGTATTTTAATGGCATAACTGTACCAGATGTGAACAGTGTATTTTAATGGCATAACTGTATCAGATGTTAAAAGCATCTGTATGGGCACCAGCTGTGGCAATGACTCTCATGATCAGCTTCATTTGCATCGCTGAAGACAAGACAATACATTTAAGACTCTATCTTTATCCTGATTGGTCTTTTAAATACTTGAAAAACAATATTTTTACAGTGTTTAAACATTCTGAAGCATCCATGTGTATATAATTAGCACAATATCTCGCAAACAAATAATGACTCGCATGACCATTTAGAGGTGCCAGGCATGCATATACATGTATGTGAGTAAGAAATGCACATGCTGAAGCATGTGCCAGTAAAACATCAATTTATATCTATGTTTTAGGGTGAATTATCATTTTCTAGAGTAAAATTCAAAAGTATTACCTCACTGTAGATCACATGACCTAAACATTGTTACAAGTAAATTGTAACATGCCTGCATCAGTGGCTTAGTGCATATACACGGAGACAAAATCAAATGTACGCAAGGGATTTTTGATTGATTGTCATGTGACCTTGAATAACTATGACAATTGTAAACAAACACAGCACACCAGGTTGGCATTGAAGGTAGGCCTTGGGCATATTTTTTAATGTATATCCAGTCAAACATAGAATAAACAAAATCTTATATGGCTGGAGAGTAAGTTACTATTTTTCTCTCACTCGGGATCATTGTTGGTGTGGAAAATCGCTCATGACCTGTGGTCACTCATGATTTTCCCCACCAACAATGATCCCTGGTGACACCAGAAGGGTAACTCACTCTCAGCTGTGTAAGATTCTCTACACAGCACTTGCCATGAAACACTTCCCAAATTAACAATTGAAATATTTTCTTTATAATTTCTTCCAGCTGTCAAAAGTTACGAATAGCTTAACAATTGATATGTGTTGCCATATCAGAAGAACAACAAAGTAACATTCAGAAAACATGAGGAACTTTGGAAATGCAGAGATAACAAAAGCAACACATAGTCTGCTGTTGGTCCATATAGTCTGCTGTTGGTCCATAGTCTGTTGTGCACACCATCTGCTTTGGGTTTCATGCATTACATTTATCTTGTGTACTACATGTACATGCAAGCTGATTCAATGTTGCACAGAGACACAACAAAAAGATCAGTTTGTAGAGAGATAACCTCTGTTCTGGTTTTTATGCAGGTTCATCCTCAAGGTTGGTGTGTGTTATCAAGGAACACTAGTAGTGATGAAAACACAGAGGTAGGTACAAGCAGATTTGGTTTTATGTGTTTGTGTGCCAATTGTCGTGCCTCTGATACATGTACAATAAAACCTCTCTAACCGAACACCTCTGTATACTGAACACCATTTCTTAGTTCTGAATATGTACTTCCAATGTTAGCAAACCTCCCCATACCGAACACTTTTTTCTGGTCCCAAGGGTGTTTGGTATTGGGAGGTTTTACTGTATCTCCTTTTCTGTGACTGTCCATTCTTTTCTTTTAGTGGATGGGGGGGGGGGGGGTACTATCACAGTAAACCCAGGTCAGCTGACTAGAGAACTATCACAACCCTCATGTTGACATATACCTGGCAAAACATGTTGCAGCTACCTTGAGTTTGATCAAGTCCTGTTCCATTATATCCTGTATGCTGTACTCAGAACTATTGCACAACTACCTCCTGCCTCTTGATGATGGTCCTTGAAAACTAGGCACAGGAACACATTGCATTTTATTGTCTCGCCAGCATAAGCTGTTGGCGAGACTAAGCAGTCATTTTCCGGACATCCGTCCGTCTGTCTGTCTGTCCATCAACAAAAAACTTCGAAGTGGCTTGAATTACGCTGGCGAGACATTCATGCCCCCAGGCATGGCTCTGGTATTAGATATCTATCTCTTTCAGTGCCAAATTTTGGATTGAGTCAACAGCTTTTCTCTGCGCGCATTGCGTGTGTTGTGTCCAATGCGTGCCTAGAAAAGCTGATGTTAAGGTTAAGAAAAAGGATGAAAAAGTCAAACAAGATTCTTTTTGAATAGCTACATGATTTATGCTAAAAGTAAGTTGTGTGTACCTTTATTTGTTCCAGTGGACATGTGTACATGATATACAGGACCCTGTAGATGGCGGTGAAGGGGAGGAGTCAGAAGACACTGGCACTGGGGAGAAAGCTGCCTCTGAGTCTGCAGAAGAGCGTGTTGTAGGAAGCCCACCTTGTAGGCAGAGCAGTAATTCTGACCTTGACGTCAATGAATTTGGTCACGGCACTAACCCAGCAATAGTGGTCACATCGTACGAGGATCATGTTAACCCAGGTGCTTCTCCTGGTTCCCCGAGTGCTGTCAGTGCATCAGATCGTGAAGAACGTGAGTGGAACCAAGATGGTGAGACATCTGAAGCCAGTAACGCACAGGGGCCAGGAGCCATTGATACATATGCAGAACCTCACAGCAGTGAAAGCCAGGAGGAGCCTCAAAACCTCGAAAACAATCCATCCTCAGTTTTTGGTGATCTGCAGAGGAATTTGCTGGCAGAAACGGGGAGGAGAGTCACCAGTGTGTCAGGAACTTTCATTATTCGTTCTGGTGCCCAAGATGCAGAAAGAACACTGCTGTTGTTGGGACAGAGCAAACCTACATGCAGCCCACGACCAAAGATCCACAGAAATCGGAAACATCTCACAAACTACATTCAGGAACCCAATGTTGGACAGGGATTTATCAAAGAAGTGTGTTTTAGTCCAGATGGAAGACTGATCTGCTCTCCCTTCAAATGTGGAGTAAGACTCTTAGCGTTTAATTCAAATTGCAGTGAGATTTGTGACTGTGTTCCCACTGCTCCAACAGAACTCTACCATGTGACTTCCAGCATAAGTCATCATAATGTTGTTCTGGCAACAAAATTTTCACCGACACAGTGTCTGATAGTTTCAGGATGCTTAAATGGAAAGGTAGTATTTCACCAGCCAGTTCTTTGATGGGGCATCTGGACTTAATGTTATGGCATGCAATTTGGGGTTAAACAAAAAAACAGGCACCTTCACATCAGAAATATGTATAATGCACAAAAATATACCTCTGGTGCTTTTTGAAATATTCAGGTGTTTGCCTCATGGGGAAAAAACAGAGGATCCAATACTGAAATTGCCAAAATGTGTGGACTGACAATACAATTTTACACTACTGTTCACTGGTAACCGTATCTGGAAAATTTAATCAGTGGTGGTTGGATCTTTTTTTTTGTTTTTGTTTAGAATGAAGTGAAATTCAGTGCAGGTAAAATCAACACGACAACACTACCTCTAAGAGTTGCCATTGGTGTATTACTAAAGTGAATAAATGTAGAAATACATTGTGCTCAGTGTGAGCCAGTAGAATATTGATAACCATGGATTGACTGTTATGCACAAAGGTAGGAACACACCAAGAGTTAAAATGCTGTGTCTCATACACTAGTTTTATCAGGCAATGAACTGGGTATTTACAGTTACGCTCGCGTTCAAGTTAACAAACGCCAAATGCACCAAAGTTTCCCAAACGTTTCCCAAACACTTTCAGTGAAAGTCAAACGTTTTGCAAACGCGTAGCAAACACTTTGCAAACACTTTCCAAACGCTTTCAAACACTTTGCCGAACGCGTTTGGTGAAAGCTGAACGTTTTCAAACACTTTTCCAAACGCTTTCAAACACTTTACACTTTGCGCCAAATGTATGTGATACATGTACATGCACACTTGGTAATCTAATTCTAATGACAGGAATATTTTTTAACAAGTGTCTAAAAAGCTTATCAGCACCTAAAAATCCCAACAACATGTGCATGCCTTCATTTATGGATAAGCCAAAAAGCTCTACTATGTATATTTCACAATAAAGTTGAAATTATGCTTTTTCAAAAAAAAAAAAAGTTCTATCTAATAGTTTGTACATGTATCACCTACAATGCATGTGTATATATTGTAGGCTATATCATTGTTTTCTTGTTTGCGTGACAAATTGCAACTGGTTTATGCCTGTGATACAGTGGAAAACCCAACAAAAGCTACCTTCTAAGATGTACATGACGCTACCCACTGAACTTGCTTCAGTGGATGTCAACTAATTTCAGCCAGTCAATCTGAAATTTTTTCACTTGGTGGAAAAACACATACAGGCGCATGGTATCTTTTGAAGCAAGCAACATGGTTATGGATGAGAAAAAAACAATTATTGTCTCAATTAATTTTAGTTGAATTAGACACTTGGGTTAATGTATTTGGATCGTGTTTTATATAAATATATACAACCTATAATGCTGGATAAGTGCACATTTACATGTAGGTACATCATATATTGCTGGACGTGTTGAAAATACGTTTGGAGATTCTTCATCATTTAAATGGAAGTGTTTGAAATGCATAGTGTTTGAATGCGTTTGTGAAAGTGTTTGAAATCATTCGGGTAATTGTTCAACGCGTTTGGAGAAGTGTTCGGTAGCTTTGTGAAAGTGTTCGAACGTTTTGTAAAAGTGTTTGAAATTTTTCCCAAACGCTTTCCAAACACATTCCAAACACTTTCCAAACACTTTCCAAACACATTCCAAACGTTTTCAAATGTTTCCAAACACAAGCCAAACACCAGCAAAATGCGAAAAAAGCGTTTGGCTGTTAACTTTTAGCTGGGCGTAACTGTATGTGCCATGAGTATCAGCTAATTACCTGTAACAGGCCATCTGAGAAGAGGCCCCATCTAGGATGTTAAAGTACAGTCTCTGGCACCAGGTGTCACTGGAAGCACCACTCATTGGCAGTGTATCGCAATGAGATGGGGATTGTCATGACTAGATACGGAAGTGTTGTATGATTTTTTGGGATAGTTTTTGAGCTTACCCAATCAGATGTAGAATAAAACCTGTTTTGAGAGACTGCCCTAGAGCAGTCAAAAAAGCGGTCACAAAAGGCAGGTGGTCTCTCATTAGAGGTGCAATAACATGGGAAAGATGGCAAAAGGGACATGGTAAACATGGTCTAAAAAGGCAGGTGGTCTTTCCTCACAGTGGTCTCTGAAATTAGTTTTACTATTTTTAGAGTGAAAACCTTGTGTAAAGCTGGTTAAATAAGTGGTGATTTTTGAAAAGTATAACATTCCATTCACTCCCAAAGGCCATAAGATCACTGGTAAACTTGTCCCACCCTGCTCTACTGGGCTGCATTTGAGCTTTACACATACAATGGATACAAGTTAGTGTTTGTGGTGGAGGCTTTACTGGCTACTTGGAATGGTGCTGTTAAGAGCTTAAAGGCAAGTGGATGAGTGAATGAAACATTCAATAATTTGACTGTACTATGTAGCAAGTAAGGAATGAAACTGTATTGCCTGATGTGGACAGAACATTATTGACAGTAGTTCCTGTCTGAGGCGCAGCTTCATTTTTTTTTTTTTTTATACTTTTTTGGATGAGGAATACAGCATAGTGCTCATCAAATTGTGCAAAACATTGTTGAGCATTTTTCCTGTGTGATGCAGCACTACACCCATGATAACTAACTGCAGGCTTTTTCCTTTCTATCTCACTACCGGTTTCAGGAATTTTTGTTCCCTTTTTAAGCTTCATACTGAAACAAAATACTGGCGCTCATGCCTTGGTAATAGTTACGTGATGTTATGATTCTAGGACATCATAATATAAATAGTTGACATAGTGCTCATGGTGACGTCACAAAGTCCCACTCTCAATAATTAGAACTGTGAACAGCTCAGCTTCATCATAATTTCGTGACGTCATGATTTATATACTGAACCCCAATGAAAAGTATCCACATGCCAATTTTGAAGTATTTTATTGTTTATACTTGAAACATTTCATACCTAGACGTGCTTAGAACTTAACAAAGCATTCACTTTTCTGGCGTAAAAATAATGTCACGCTCTACCGACATTAACGTCACTTACAGGCAAAAAATGTCATTAACTGCCCTAATTGAAAGTCACACAAATTTTTCTGTTCAATATGGGATGTGGCCACCTCGAGCATCAACACATGCTATACATCTGCGGCGCATACTGCTGACCAGGGTTTGAATTCTGTGTTGGGGAACATTATTCCATTCTTCCTGCAGAGCTTGGATCAGCTGGTTTCGGGTAGTAGGCCTAGGTGTCCTCCGTTGAATACCTTGGCCTAACTGATCCCACAAATGTTCAATAGGGCTCAGATCGGGTGAGAACGCTGGCCATTCCATGACATTGATGTTGTTCTCATTGAGAAAGTTCATTGTTAATCTTGCAGAGTGTGCACGTGCATTGTCCTGCTGAAAGATCGCCAGATCTTGATGCTGCTCCATAAATGGGACCATGTGCGGCTCCAGCACCTCATCAATGTACCGCCTAGCATTGAGGATCCCTTGAATGACCACTAGGGGTGTCCGGTAGCGGTTGCTGATGCCTGCCCTCACCATGACAGAGGGTCCACCCCATCGATCTGCCTGACGGACACAGGCATCTGCATATCTCTCCCCAGTCCGGCGCCACACACGTTCTCTGCCATCTGCTCTGCTGACACAAAAACGGGACTCGTCAGTAAAAAGGACGGTATTCCACTGCTGGCGAGTCCACCTGGAGTGTGCTCTACACCACTGCAGTCGTCTTTCTCTTCTGGGTTGGGTCAGCAGGTTACCCCTGTAAGGTCTTCTGGCTGTTAGGCCACTGGTCCTCAGTCGCCTCTCCACAGTAGAACTACTGACAGGACGGTGATTCACCCCTTGAGTCTCACGGGCTGTTTGGGCTGCTGTACGGAAACGGTCTCGCAGGTGCATCAGCCGGATGTGACGGTCTTGGCCAGGTGTTGTCACTCTTTCTCGGCCAGGCCTAGGCCGATCATCTACGGATCCAGTTTCTTGTTGCCGTTCAATTAGTCGTTGGATGGTGCGCCGAGTACACCCCATTCTTTGTGCGATTTGAGTGATTGGGACTCCACCCTCTGCAAGCCCCAAAGCATGGTGTCTTTGACCTTGGCTCAGACGCGGCATGATCGCCTCAACACACCTGAGACCACTGGCTTTTTTCTTGGCTGAACATCCCTTTTTAAAGCCACTGAAAACATCAGGTCATTTTAGCCATCCAATAGGAGTGGTGGTCAGAAGCCATATTCGGTGCACAAAAGTCACATGCATTATGTAACAACCCAGCAAAAGTTAAAAAGTTGTCCTGAATGACCCTGATGTAGGCTCCAAACCATGCATATATGCACACACAGTACTTAGTAACTTACAAAATTAATGTGTTAATTTTTTTATGTGGATACTTTTCATTGGGGTTCAGTATATGATAAATTATAAATTAATGTGGCATTCTTTAATGTCAAAATTTAATGTGCCAAGATGGCCTTCTATTTCTTATCATGTAAATTTCTATTTAATTTTGGTCTATATTTGCATTGAAAGTAATATTTTTTTCATTCCCTTCTGATGATTGAATTGTCTTTCATCTGAAAAAATGGGCATACAAAGAATTTTGGATCATACTTTGAACATTTATCTTATGTTCACTGACCCATAATTGTCTTGTTTCAGGCACGCATACTTGTCTATGTGTAGTTATTTTCCACCCTAGTTCATATTATTATTAATAAATATATGTATATATGTATGTATATATATATGTGTATATATATATATATATATATATATATATATATATATATATATATATATATATATATATATATATATATATATATATATATATATATATATATATATATATATATATATATATTCTGAGCTGAGAAATTTCTTAAATGGTTTACATGAGTACTGAATGTATTTACCCCAGGGTCTACAAGAATAAAAAAGACACTTTTCAAGTGATAAAAAGAATTAATATTAGAGGTCTCTTATTATCATGGTGAAAATCAAGCACTTTGGATGAAAAACTCAATCTGGTTAATGTGGTCAGAAACTTCGATCCTTTTGATGAAACACTTAACCTCCTTGGTTGGAGGCTTTATTTTTTACAGTGCCAATGTTGTCAATCTTCTCTGAATTAACCAAAAATTACTAGATTTGTTTTCTTTTTACTTTGAGTACTATCATGCCTTGCAGAGACCATATAAAAAGCATAATAGATGGCCCAGCCAGGTTAATAGTGTTCTTCTGTGTATTGTTGCCATCTTGTGCATAGAAAGCTGGTAACTTAGTTAAAACTTGGCCCTGACAGAGTTAAATCTTAGAGAAACTTGAGAAGAGGATTAAAATGTATTGTCGCATGAAGACTTTTGCTAAAATGTTTCAATTATGAATGTGAAAATGTCATTAGCCACAAACTTAATTCAAGAGAATATTAACCATAACAACAGCAAATTTGGGAGAGTAAAAATGGTACAAACCACTATCGGGTATAGGAACATGGCATCATGACAGATATGTACTTAAAATTAAGCTGGATATTGGCCATTTACCAAGTGTTATTATGTACATGTATACTTTTAAGTGGTAAGTTTAACTCATTTCAAACTATGGTCACAGGCCTTGGTAAGTGGTTCTGGCACTGCCTGGCAAGTCATGCTGTAGCTGCCGCAGGGGCAGCTGCTGCATGACTTGCCAGGCAGTGCCAGAACCACTGACTTCAGACTATAGGCATGCTGGTACTTGAACAAAAGCTCTTTTTATGAAGAATTTAAATATGCAATTGTCGTCTTAAATCTAGGTAAGTATAGGGAAAAATCAGGGACTGGTATGGAATGAGTTAATGGCTTCCAGTCTGAACCATGTCCATTTTCCTCTTCTGTATTCTGATTTACTAGCATGACTTTCTGCATAAGCTTCATTCTTTCCTCGCATTCCTGTTGCAATCTCCTGATCCTAATTTTGATGTGGACTAGCTCTGATATTGCAGTCTGCTTAACCCTTTTCCCTTTAACTGGCAAAATTAGCAGAGGTAAGATGTTCCTTTCAGTGATAATTTCATTAATATAAATAGGGTAATAAAAAGCAATTTAAGTAAGGATTGTATGCAAGCCCTATTAGAATAACACGCAAGTGTACAGCTTCTTATTGGGATGGGTCAGATGTGCAACCCAGTCCAATGAAAGCTGTTGATTCAGTCATAATTTAAACAAAGAACTTGCTTGTCTATTAACTGCCTTTATTGAATATTTAAATATAAGGGGGAAGGGGAAAATTAATTGACTATTCAATTAAATCAAGTTAGAGCACAAAAGGGATAAGCCTAAGAAGTAAGGTTATTTATTCTTATATAGTTATTTCTCTAACTGACAGTGCCATGCATGTTTTTTTCTGAGGGAAGTTGTTGTTGTTGATGGATTTTTTTTTATTGGGGGGGGGGGGGGGTTCCAAAGTCAACTTTTTGCCCTTAAACTGCCCAGTGGTCAAATGTTACCTGCTTCAGTGTTTTCATCTCATTTCAACTGCAATGAAAAGCAATTTGATCGAGAATTGTATATGAGGCTATCACGATCACATGCCCCAGGTCAACAGCTTTCCTTGGCATTGGTTGGTCACTTAGTGCCCAGCCCATGCCATTGAAAGCTGTTGACTCCGTGTTAATTTAAGAGGGGTAGGGAGAGGTTAAACCAGGCAAACACAGCCACTGTTTCATTGGCTGTTCAGTGGTTTTGTTGTGACAAATAAACACAGCCTGAATATATCGGCACATTGCATGAGCATGTTTAATATAAAAAGATCTATTTGTGTGCAGCTCTGTCCTGCCTCCTCAGTGATGACATAATAGTGTTGAATTTCATTCTTGTCATCTCTACCATGATGGTAGGCTATCATTGGCAAAATAATTGTCATAATTGACATCAATAATCTGTACAGTTAAACCCCTAGGAAGTGACAATCTTTATGGAATGGGGCAAATACCAACCTAAAGAATTTAGTTTTCCAATTTTGATCATCAGCCATATTAAAGTGTCTAGATGTGAAGAAAGTGGGGAAGTTTGAAAGAGTTAATTTTGATGAAGCTAGGGCTGTACTGTGCCTGAAATATGCCTGTGTACAATTGCTAGGTACCACGCTGTAGCGCTAAAATGCGCAAATGTTGAATCTTAACAAATATCCATGGATGTGTGGGGTTATGTTTCACAGTTAAGCCTCCGTTGTGGTCCTATAGCATGTCCCACTTGGTAACAGCAGACCAGCCTAACTATGAATTCAGTCATGCATGTGATCATCACGATAAGGTGACAATAGGGAGAATTAAGATTTTGTTAGGCTCCTATTGGGGCATTGATGGTGATGGCTCCATAATTCAGCCAGCCTGACTGTCATACACTGTCAATCACGATATTTCAGTATTCACCAGCGTCCTGTCATGGATCCATTGAATACCTAGGTCCTCACCCTCCCCACCACCCCACTCCAAAACAAGGAAGTATATGGCTCTGAGTTTTGTGGAAGTGTGGTGGTAAAGCAGAGTAAAATAAGAATCATCCTTATCCTCATCCAATGATAGCGTGTTTTTTCTTTGTACTTCCATGGTTTCATGGAGATATTTGAGTGACCTCTTTGTCTTCTCTTTCACAAAATTTGGAGTTTCACCTAAAATGGAATATAGCCGCTGCTATGCCAGGTTTGACTATATATTGATCAGGATATTGTTTACCCAGCCCTGGTTTATTATAGTGGTGATCTTAATCCAAACTAAAGCACAGAACAGAGCAAAAATGGATGCATTTCTTTTAACGCAACTCTACGTGTACATTCCAAGCACTCTGCACCATGATCCTTGAAGGCAGTGCACATGTACATCAAAGAAGCTTCTAATGTGTTCCATGTAAAAGCCTTCCGTACACTCTGATTTTTAATCAGCTCAGCTGACTAGTCAGTCATCTGTGCTTATAGGATGGTCCATCGTCCATCTGTCCACAATTCACATTTTTGACTTCTTCTCCAAAACTGTTAGGCAGATTCACTTCAAGCTTGGTCAAGCTGTACCCTGGGTTGGTCTCTGGCAAGTTTGTTCTAATGGTCACCCGTCATTGATTTTTGGATTTTATATGATTTTTTTGTTTTTGTTTTTTTTAAACAAATCTTGAAAAAATTGCCAAAACCACTCACCAATTGCTTCGATATCACACAGGCACACTCCTAGAGGCTTTTAGTTCTTAATTTGCTCACCAGGTGGCACTGCAATTTTAAAAAATTAATGAATTTTTGTATGTTTTTGTTATTTTGGACTTCTCCAGAACTTTCACTCAGATTAAGCTTAAACGTGATGGATATGTTCATTGTGAGGGGTCAAACAAAGTTGTTCACTAAGTGGCACTGCTGTAGATTCCTGATTTTTAACAATTTTTTCAATTTTGGTACTAAGCAGTAAATGCACCTTTCCTATCCAATGCTAATTCAGATTTTGGACTTTTTCTCCAAAACGGTTTGCTACATTGACTTCAAACTTGGTGTGATGTACCCTGGGCGGGTTTCCACTAGGTTTGTTCAAATGGTCACGCTCCAGTAATTTTTTGATTTTTTTTATGATTTATTTTTGTTTTTTGTTTTGTTTTTGGAAAAATCTTCAAAAATCTCCAAAACTGCTCACCTGATTGCTTTGATAATGCACAAGGACATCCCTAGAGACTCCTAGTTCTTAATTTGCTCATTAGGTAGCACTGCATTTTTTTTGCGTGTTTTTTCACTGTTTCTCTAGATCAGCTGAGCATGGGCTGTTCACACAGCCCTCTTGTTCTGTATAAAAAACAAAAAAAGACAAAAAAGTCGTGACAAATGTGTGCTAGGAACATTGTTGAGATGTACACAAAAACATAGCTCAAAAACTGCAAAACACGGCTGAAATTTCAGTCTTTCGAGTCAACTTAGGTAGCTTTTGTTGTTGGGCAAATAGTAGCAGCTAAAATGATTTTGCCACTTAAAAAATAGACTTGAGAATTCTCAACTTCTATTCTGTCATATTTAGTAACTATATTTTATATTTTTGTGTGAAGCAGAATTGTACAACCACTTGTTAAAATTTCACATCAGTATGCAGCAGGGAATGTGTTTCAGGGTAGGCTAGGTTACAACTAAGTGCTTGATGCTGATTGGGTAATTGCCTATCCAACACAACCTTGTAAATTCTGCTTTGCACCCCAAAACATGTGGTTCTCAGCTGATTCTTGTCAACTTCCGTGTATGATATATTAACACATAAGTCATTATATAGATTATAAGTACTTTTAGCTCTGCTGACTTGTCAGTCAGGAGATCTGATGTAATCTGTTTGTGTCTGTCTGTAAGACCTTTAAAAATTTTTGACTTCTCAAAAACCATTGCATGGGATGTTTTATTTTGCACATGGATGTTCCCCGTGTGGTTCTATACCCACTTTGCAAAGGACAACTTGGGGTCACATCGTGCATATTTTGGCCACAAGGTTGTGCTGCGATTTTTTTTCCCTTTTTTTGGAATGATTTTTATTTTGGTGTGTGTTTTAAGGCTATTTTTAACTTCTCCACAACAGCTAAACAGAATTGCATGGAATTTTATCAGAATGTAATCTGACTACGGGTGGTGAAAGTTTGTAAAAATGATGAGAATAAGTTAATTTTTGATGAAGTTATGAGATATTGATCTGTGGTACCATGTGTCAGTGAGTACTGCTAAATAAAAAATATAATGTTCACACATGTAGCAATACAGTTCATATGTTGCAATACTGTCAAATAGGTTGTATGGAATGCTTTGATTTTCTTAGGTTTTGACAAAAGTATGGGATATGAAACCTTGGGACCATGTGTTATTAACTGCCACAAGTTTATAGGTATGTAGCAGCAGAACAATGCATATATTGTAATATTGCTAAAACTGCTGTATGGAATACTTTCCTTCAACTATGGATGTAGCCCACGTGAACCTTCCCAAGATTGTGAAGGAGATGATAATGCAGTAGTTGTGCATTCTCTGACTAGGAATACTTATTTAGTGTTGAGTTGAATTCAAGCATGTTGCTGACTCAGCAAATCTTAAATGCTGGCTTGTACCTCTGTAACACATGAAGTTTTAAATATCTTAGAGGTATCGGCAGGACAGATATCAGCTATCCAGGTCTCTGAAGAGTCCAGGACCGCTATAAAAAATTTCTTCTGCATAAGGGAATGTGCGTAAAGCAGTTAAACAGTGAACGTGAACAAAAGTTTACAGAGCTTCAACCGGAAAGAGCAAGCCAGTAATGTTACCCAAAATAGGAAGGGGTGAAATGGGGAACATTTGCACCGGGAGTCCCCACCAGGTCCAAAGGAACCAAGATATGGCACCAAGGGACCATCAGGTTTTCAGGAATCAAGTGAGTGAACTCAACTGGATTTCATGGGCTCTCGACCCAGACATAGAGGTCTAGGCAAAAGGTGTTTAAGAGGTAAAGTTATGTAACTAATGGTGGATTGTGATCCCATGGTTGCTGTTAAACATTAATATGGGCATTCTTTTGGTGTTGTTAATTGTGACTTGAGCGACTTTCAAACTGATACATTATATTGGCTTATAGCTTGGTAATGATGAATCCTGGGCCCATAAGTACTATTCAGCATAATTATATATTAGTAGAAGAATACTTATCAGGTTTAGTTTGGCGTGGTAAGTTTTGGTTTTGAGTGATTCTCAAATGTCCAACTGACATGTTGGCTTATTTCTTGGTAATATCAAACATTTGGTCTGTTATTGGCAGCACAAATACAGTGCATGTAATACAGCATTAAAGTGTGCCCTTGCGCAAACAACAGATTTCAGTCAGAGAGCATATGATCATCATGATCCTCTTGTGTATCAAATACCATTGAATAGAAACACAAACACTTGGAACACAGGTTTTTTCTTTTTTTTTTTTCTGAAATAAAGTGAAAACTGTGCTCTTCATACCTTGTATTCTTTTGAAAACCATTACATTATTTAAATGTGTATGAAATTAAATGTATTACCAATCTCTGTAAACAAGCAGCTATTATTTGGGGGATATATGTTCAGCATTTATCAATAAAATCGGGCTTCAAATGTATCCTTTTGCATTCATGAGGACCTGGACCTGACTAATGTTAATATGTGGTTTCAGCAGGTAAGCAGGACATTGAAGAAAACAAGGTTGCATGTGAAATGAACCTCTTTTCGTGGTCATTTAAATTTTCAAAGCAGTCACTGACATGTAGTGGTTGTGATGCAGCTGTGACAGGCCTCTGTGACGTCTCTGTACAGTGTCTATAGTTTGTGATTGTTGGTTTTTTTCCAATAAAGAAGTTTGTCACACGGGAATTATCCTTATTTGTCATGTATTACTTTCAAATCAAAATGGTATGTAATATTCTTCTTTCTACTTTTTATTTGAAATATAACAAGGGTTCATGCAGAATTGAAAATCCATTGAACATCTCTGAAAATCTGAACTTTCAGCAGCTAGGGAAAAATACTACATATGTGTTAGTATATTTTTGTAACAGATGTCCATGTTTATTTAAAATCTATAGACACTAAATTTCATTGCACAAGTTACCCTATTATGGTATTTGAAGTAAATCCTTAGAACTTCTCAACAGTTACCTAAACAACTCCAAGCAATACGTCCAACTCGAAAATGAAACTTCAGAATCAATGCTCATTAGAAATGGAGTGTCTTAAGGATCAGTTTTAAGACTTCTCTTTACAATCAATATAAATGGTTTTGCCCAGGCTAGCAGAATGCAGATAATTCAACTTTGTCAACTAGGTTAAATTTCTTCAATATAAATCTCAATGTCGACATTAAAGACAGTATTAACATTTAATGGCTAAGCATTGACAAGCTTGCACTTAATGTAAATAAAATTCATGACGTCGCATCAAAGAAACGTTTCATCAACTACCATCAATATAAATGATATAACAATTGACCATGCTGAGTCAGAACCCCAACCACATATTTGCAGTGTAACCATGCACAATGGCCATTTTCTATTTTTTAAAACGTACTTTAGAACTGTTTTTGGATGGAGAGCCTTGTCATGTTTATCATAATGACAAAAGACAAATTTCGCCAAAAATACAAACTTAAGGCAGCATAATCTTGGGTTAAAATCCTTTCGCCTGAGAGAATGAGGGATTTTGAAAGATACGGTATCTGTTTGGATGGTTGAGGAAAGGGAAAGCATCCATATTTATGTTACAGTCACAAACAGACTGATTTCTGCAATTCTAGATAAATGGAAAGATACAATTAAAACCTGAAATAAATATAATGTCGAAGAAAGCACAAAAGGTGTACATTGAATTATAAGTACAGGGGTAAAAGTATCTGGAATGCTATGCTTACGGTTGTTCAAACCGGACTTGGGGAATTTTCATATATTATTTCAAAAGT